>PVLD010002525.1:0-163468 GCA_004027595.1 Dinomys branickii
TTCCCTACTATCTTATCTATAATTTGGTATTTCCTTTAATGTTTTTGTGTTAACTAATGTGAAGATAACTATGTAATACAACATCCAGTTCTAATTCCCTACTATATTCTGTATAACTTTGTATTTTCTGTATTGTTTACGGCTTTTCTGGTTCATGTCTCCATTCTTTTGTCTTTAAAATAAAATTTATTTAAAAAGAGCTGGGCAGTGGAAGTGGACCCGATGCTTGTTCAAGAACTTTCTTTTAAATGTGATCTACAAGGTGTTAGGTGATCTGGGCTCAGACACAGACTATAGCTCCAGTGATGGGTGAAGTTAGGTAAGTCTTTGTCCCTCTTTGGACAAGGTTGGGTTACTTGAGTTAAGAAATAAGGAGGGGGCAGGGAATAAAGAGTCAGCTACCTTTAAGTCCTCTAATTCTAATACTAAGAGCAAAAGGGATTATCCCAACATCCTGATTTTGTGATTTAGCTCCTCTGTTCTCTCCAGCCCGTGAGCATCTTGAGGGCAGGATTATCTTATTTGTTCTGGAATTCACAAAACCAGGCATGGGGCCTGTCACAGAAGAGGCGCCCTGTAAACATTTATTCATTCAACAAATATCTATTGCTATGTGCCAGGGTTAAAGCGTTGAGTAAAGGAGATGAGGTCCCTGTCTTCTAACAATCTAATGAACGGAGGGGGTAGTAAGCAAACAAGTACATAGACACCTAAGCAAGATAATTTCGGCCAGTGGGCAGTGCCACAGACACAGTGACATCGGGTAGTGACTCAGGTGAGAGGCCTCTCCGTGGTGTTCACAGCTGGCAGATGCGGAGGAGCGTCGGGACAGAGGGGAGGGAAGCAAAGGGCTGGTAGGTCCGGAATACAAGAGCAAGGGCACCCACTGTGGGGAGAAGGTAGGAGGAGGTTGCAGAACACGCTAGAGCGGCCTTCACAGGGTATTGTCGGCCTGTACAGGAGTTCGGGCATTATTATAGCTTCATAGGAAGCTTTTGAAGGATTGTAATCAGGGACCTAGCACGATCTCGTTTATACTTTTGAAAGAGCCCTTTGGCTGCTCGTGGAGAACAGATTATGAGGCGAGAGAGAAAGCAGCGGAGCCGCGAGGAGGCTCTGCGGGCGTCTAGGGAGAGGAGTGAGGGCCACAGTTTGGAGAGGGCGCAGGGCGGATTTGTTACCTCACAGCCGACCCACGCTCCCGGATCCAGCACCTCGGATAGCGCCACTCGCGCGTTCTAGCGCAGGCTCAGTGAGGCTTTTCTGAGATACTGAGCTGGGGGCAGACCTCGGGACCCCTCCCATGTGGATCTAAAAACAAATTAACAATTGCCGGGCGTGGTGGCTCACGCCTGTTATTCCAGCACTCGGGAGGCTGAGGCTGGAGGATCACTGTGAGTTTGAGACCAGCCTGGGCTACAAGGTGAGCTCAAGGCCAGCCTGAACTGTATAGCGAGACCCTGTCTCAAAAAAACAAAATAGATAAATAAACAAATTAACAAAATGTATTCGTTAGAACAGCTTTAAGTTCACAGAAAAATTGAGTGGCAAGCACAGGGTGTTCCCCTTGAACCCTATCTTCCTGTGGCTTTAAAACATTTTTATTTTTTTAATTATAGAGCATTTCAACATACAAAAAAACCAGAAAGTAATATAACAGTCCCGTATGTGTCCACCATGAATAAAACATGGGAAGTATCACTTGGCCATCTTTGCTTCAAAGTTCTACTTTTTAAAAGGGAAACTCAATGAAACCCGAGAGATACAGCTGGGCGGAAGCTGCCCTTCACCTATCCCACACGTGTTTTGTGCTGTCATTATTCTACCATGCAATAAAAATTCGTGTGTTCTACTGTAAGATATATTTTTCAGATTTACATAAATTTATACAACATGACTGAGCAATATTCCCCGCCGTTTTTTTTGTTGTTGTTTTTTACTCATGTTAGATTTTGGAAACTCACCCGTGCTTGTGCATGCTAATCCATACACTCACTTTAACAGTGGTAGAGTACCTCACTGTACTCAAGGAAGCAGTTTGCTTCCCTGATTCCTGGCAGGCAGGCTTCTTCTCTCTATTACATACTAAGACACAATGAATATCCTTGGATGCAAGTCCTTTTCATGTTAGCCCAGGACATGGTAGAGAACTCTGTTGGTGCCCCATCCAGGTGCCTTTTACCTGTGGACGGGTCCATTCCCCAGCTGCTGGAGTGTTGGTTGCTAAAGGCTCACAGCTGCTGCCTTCTTAGGAGATGCCCTTGGCCGGGGAGCTGTGCCGCCCATCCAGGTGAAGTCCAGAAAATGACTGGCTAATACGGGCATGCAGAATATTGGCTGCCTCTGTCTAAGGCAGATCCGCTCTGGTGTTAATGCTCCTGAGCTCCCTGTGGCATTAGATTGAAGCTAATCTCCAGTTGAGAACACATCATTGCTTAGTACCTCCTCCTACCCTCTCTGCACTCCCACTGCTCCCTTTTACCTGAGAGCTGTCTCTCAATAAATCTCCTGCTCAAGAATCCCTAAGCTGGATGTTCTGGCACACACCTGTAATCTCAGCACTTGGGAGGCTGAGGCAGGAGGACTGCTTAAGGCCAGCCTGGACTACAGAGCGAGACTCTGTCTCAGATAAAAACAATCCCTGTCCCAGGTTCCACTTAGGGAACTTATTAGTGGTGGAGTTGTCTAGGTTATAGATTGTTCATCTTAAAATTTACTAAGCATTTCTGAAGTTGAGCTATCTACATGCCCACTAGCAGTTTTTAAATGTTTATAAACATTGCTATTTCCCCCCCACATTCATCAACACTAGTGTTAAAGACTCATCATGTGTTCGCATTATATATCATTGATGTAATAAGCTGTCTCATCATTTTTTAAATTCACATTTCTATGTTGACTAGCTTTCTTTCTTTTCTTGGGGGGGGGGCTGGGAACTGAGCTGAGGACCTTGTGCTTGCCAGGAAGGTGTTGTGCCGCTGAGCTATATCCCCAGCCCCTATGTTGACCAGTTTCAGAGTGTTAATCAGTTTAAATAGCTTTAAGCATTGTATTTCCTTGTCCACTAGTCAAGAATTATTTTTATGACCTTACTGGCCATTTAAATTTCTTCCTCTGTTATTTACTCATATTCAATCCATTTTCCTATTGGTTTGAGATGTTTTTGGAAAACTGCTTCTTTGGAATTTTGTGGTCCTGGAGGTTACACTCATGCTAGGCAAGCACTCTACACATCTGAATTCTTAGCTTTTCTTGAAAGTTTTTTTAAAAAATTATCTTGGGAACCAATTCTCTCTTGGATATACAGGTTACAAAGAGTTTCATATAGTGAGTGTATGGCTTAAAAAATCTTTTTGTCATGTAAAAGTTTTTGCTTTTAATGAAATTACTTATTGTTTTATTATTTATGTTTTATGTCCCGTTTTCTACTCTAAGATCAAAAAGTTACTTTACTCTGCTTTTTATTTTTTATTTTTGTCTTCTTGAGATAGGGTCTCACTATGCAGTTCAGGCTGGCCTTGAGCTTGCTTTGTAACCCAAGCTGGTCTTGAACTCGCAACAATCCTCCTGCCCCAGCCTCCCAAGTGCTGGGATTACAGGTGTGTATCACCACACCCAGCTACTCTGCTTTTTAAAAAAGTTACTGTAGTTTGCTTTTTACAGTTAGAACTTTAATCATCCTGGAACTTATATCTTGTGAGTTGTGTGAGCAGAGATCCAATTTTATCTTTTTCCATAGGGAATTTGAGTGTCCTAACATCCTCCATTAACTAGACCACACTTAACTTTTGTCAGGTTCAAGCTCTCATACGTATTTGGATATGTTCCTGGGCCTTATTATTTTTTTGTCTATTGGTCTATTTCAGGGATATAATTGAACTGTCTTAATTATCAGAGCTTCATAATGACTATTGATATCTGCTAGGGTAAGGTTACCTTCCTCTTCTTTTCCAAAATTGTCTTGGCTATTCTGGGTTCTTTATTATCCCACATACATTTTTAGGATGACCTTGTCAAATTGCAGGGAAAAACCTAAAGTGACTTTTAGTGGTGGTAAATTGGGCAGATTAAATTGGAGGGAGATAGCCAACTTTGCAATGGTGCCCCTTCCCATCCATGCAGATGGGGTTTCTCCCGTGTGAGTTCTTCCTCTCCTTGTGTTACATGCCTTGCCCAGGGACTGCCTACCAAAGGAAACTCCAAACCCTTCTTATCCTTTCCTGCCCAGCTAAAATGCTTTCTCTTTCAGGATTTTCTCAGTGCCAACGCTGGCCATCCAGCCTCTCCGACCTCCCACCTCTACATGTGCCCCATTCCCTGGACATTCAGCATAGTGGATTCAACTGAGGGGCCTCTTCACGTCCTTTGGACTTCCATGTAATCTCTGCATCTCATTGATCTTTGTACTTCCAGAGCACATGGGACATAGTAGATGTTCAGTAGGGCCTGGTAATTGGTTTTATGGGAAGAGGAAGGCATTCTCATAGTGTTTTTTCTCCTAGGTAACAGCAAGGTGGTTTGTGAGGAGGGGGCTGGAACTGTTTAGAGTCTAAGGGAAACATGGCAGACTGAAAGTCAGACAGCCCTAGCTTTGTGTGGTGGTGGTGGTTCTGGCACATGGCACGCTTGCCTCTCAGACCATCTTTTTGCCTCACTGACTTCTCCATCCCCACTTTCCCGATGTGAGGCAGTGCAAGGGTGAAGACTTCCCTCTGCCGACTTTGCCTGCTCACCTCTGTAGCTGAGGGGAACCCGCCCCCAAGTGTCCGAGTCATCAGCTTCAATGGGCACCGCTGGCTCTGCTCTGCTTCTGTGTCCTGCCCAGCCCCTGATGCCACCACTCTGGCTCCATAGCTGTGGAGGGTCCTCAGCTTCTTGACATAACTGTGGACGTGCTCACCTTATTTTCCCTTCCTGCCCTGTGGTCCTGGGAAGTCGTTCCCATAAGCGGTTCCTTCTATCAACAAGTGTCTCATTTCCCTGGAGGACTCAGGCAAGGGCACTGCCCAGCTGCAAGGCCTGCACTGTGGTGGTGAGCGCCATCTGTGTCTTGGGAGAAAGACTTGTTGGTAGGTGCTCTGAGCAGACCGTGGGCTTTGGAGTCTGGCAAATCGGGGTTCTGATTCATCCCCCAAACCCCATGCTTGACTTCAGGCAAGTCGACCTAGGTGAGATTCAGCAGCCCTCCATGAGTATGGGTGCACTGTTCCACTGCTTGGGAAAGAAAAGGAGCCCAGGAGGAAACTAGCTGAGATGCTATGATGTGCACAAGGTTACCCTTTCCTCACCAGTGGGGACGGGAAACACGGGACACAAGCAAAGATGAGGCAGAATTTATTCTCATTTTGGATAAGTTCAAGACTCAGGCTGGGGACCACTGTGAGGCAGACCCCTGGGACCCGAGGGGGACCCACCCTTGGAGCAGGGGCCACACTTCAGCAAGTGCCAGGCCCAGGTACCCCTGTAACTGTGAGGATCCCAAGCCCAGAGACCGGGTGAGCGGGGTGGGGCGGGGAGGAACACGGGGTCCCCCCCACTCGAGTTCTGACTGTGGTTCCCACTTCCATAGGAAGGAAGAGCAGCTCGGCTATATCGTAATATAATATATAGAGGTGGGGAGGGCTGGCCGCGGCACCTGGACGGGCTGAGGCTCCCCGAATTATTGCAGAAGGGGAAGGGGGCTCAGTGCTGGTGTCTCGCGGGGTGACTGTGCTGGCTATGGGGAGGAGCTGGGCAGGGGCTGGAAGCTGGGGGACCCCTCCCTCTGGGTCTGGCAGGGGACACGGGGGGGGGGATGCCCTGGCCTTGCCTGCCAGACTTCCCTGGGATAGGCCTTTCTCACCCTTCGTGATTTTATGTGCTTTGAAGACCATTTTTGCATTGTCAGGAGTGAGGAAAAAATATTCTGACATGGTAGAAAAGAGATATTTACATACCCTGGTGGGCCGTCAGTGTGGGGGCCAGCCAGTGGGGGGTGCTTCTCAGGCCCCTCCCTCCCACTCCAGCTGGCTGCCTCGGAGGTGAATGGGGAAAACGAGCCACGGGTTGGGAGGCAAGAGGCTCCAGCTCTGAAACTCGGTTGCTGTGTGACCTTGGATAAGGTGTACCCCCTCCAGGCCTTGGTCTCCCCGTATGGTACAGAAGGGGGCTGGGGCAGGATGCGGCAGGGGATGGGGTGGGCCTGGGCAATGAGGTGTTGGCAAAGGGGCTTCCACAGGAGGAGACCTGGGTGCTGGAGGGGGCATCAGAACCAGAGGGGAGTCAACAGCCCCTTGGCCCCAGCCAGGCAACCTGGTCCAGCCAAGGGTGTCTTGGGTGCTCTGCCCTGATGCTTATGAGAAAGGTGGCCAGAGGGACTGGCCAGGAACCCTGTTTTCCTGTTGAGCAGCTATGGAAGCCAGGTGGAAGCTGCAGGAAGCTGCAGCTCCCCAGCTGGAGGGAGGCCCCGGACCTGAGATACAGCCAGGGATGGGCTCACCTAGGAGGGGACCAGGGCAGGCCCAGTGCTGGTGTGGTTCAGAAGCAGCCCCTGGCTCTAACCTCCAGACATGAGGGGTAGGGGCAAGAGCCTCTGCTCAGTCCCCACGGGTGCTGGGACCTGGGCAGTGCCACACTGAGATCCTCGAGCACATGAGAGAGTTCCTGATTCATGATGTATCGCCACAGTCACACGTGTATGGCCCCAGCCCAAACAGACAAGCACACACATCCTAACATGTACACAGCGTGCTGGGACCTGACTATGGACACACAGGTGATCACACGTTCCCCACTGCACCCCCATTGCACACTCATGTACACACACTCACACATGCACACACGAGGCAGTGAGCCACACCTCTGTTGGACTCTGTGCATCGAGGCCCCAGGCTCTGGCACAGAGGAAGCCCTCTGCCCCAGGAAGCAGCTGCTGTGGCCATGCTGGGCACCAAAGGCCCAGCCCAGGTGCGTGACCCTTGTGACTCCAGGTACTGCAGCAGAGCCTTCACCTCCCTAGCTCCTGAGAGCAGGACAGGCAGAGCTCTGGGGCTGTTCTGATCACTGCCCATCTGGTCCTGATAGCTGGCATGACCCTACACCCGAATTAGAGGTGCCGGTGGGGGCCCTGGGTGCTGGTCAGCTGGGCCCTCATGGTCTGGATGCTGCCCAGGATCTTCTTCTGGTGGCCCATGAGAGTGATGCCCAGGGCACGCACGTCCCTGTGGAGGAAGTGAGGTGTTGACCAGGCTGACCTGGGAAGTCTGGGGCCAGAAAGACAGCCCTATGCCTGTCCCCTGGAAAGGCCTTCCTGCAGGCCCTACCTTTGCCCTATCCCCACCCCCTGAGGCACCCCCCCCCCAGCCGCACCCTTCACTCACTGAGCGTCCATGTGTAGCACCATGCCTAGGGAAGAGTAACCACCGGCTGCGAAGTGGTCTCGGTACCGGCCCATGCGGATGGAGTCCAGCCAGTCCCCCACGGTGAGGCCCCCGCCGCCACCCCCGCCCCCTCGGAGGTCAAAGCAGCTCCTGGCAAAGGCAGGGGGTGGGCACCTGAAGGACAGGGCCCTCTGTCAGTGGCCTGCCAGGGCTGTGGTCTTCCTTGGGGACCCTGGCACAGGCGACCCTCAGCTTCCCTCCCAGCTCAGCAGTGGGCAGAGGGTTCTCAAGGTTGGGTCCCAGGGGTGGGGGGGCATGAGCCCAGGCTGGGTCTGGCTTGGGGCAGGCCAAGCTGTCCCAGTGATGGGATCAAGTCCAGGCTTGAGCGGGGCCAATGCTGGGTCAGCCACCGGCCCTTGCCAGGGCCAGGGGAGGGGTAAGGTACCTGCCGGCTGTGGCCGTGGCTCTGAGACTTTCGGGGCTGCGGATGAGCGCATCGAGGACGCTGACGATGTGGGAGAAGCGAGGCCGCTGGGCCCGGTCTTTGTGCCAACAGTCGAGCATGAGCTGGTGCAGGGCTCGGGGGCAGCCCATGGGCGCAGGCAGCCGGTACCCCTCCTCCACAGAGCTAATGACCTGGAGTGAGAATGGCGCTGGGCTCAGGCTGCGCCTCCCACCAGGGCCCCCGTGCCCTGCCCAGTCTGGGCCCCGCACTCACATCCCGGTTGGTCATGTTCCAGTAGGGCCTCTCGCCGTAGGCCAGCACCTCCCACATGACCACGCCAAAACTCCACACATCACTGGCTGAGGAGAAAGTCCGGAAGGCGATGGCCTCTGGAGCCGTCCAGCGGATGGGAATCTTCCCCCCCTGTGACAGACATAGAAGGGTTGAGCAGTTGAATCTGGGGTTCTCCCCCATTCTGAGTCAGAAAGCTGAACTCTGGGGTGCTGTCTGTTAGTCCAGTAGGGGAGACATTGCCCCCACCTTCTGGACACACCAGTCCCAAGGGGGAGACCCACCTCACAGAGCCAGTCCCTGTGAAGACAGAGGAAACAGTCTGCGGAGTGTGTGGCACGCACTAGATGCTCAATGAATGCCAGTCAACTGGTCAAGGCCTGAACCATGGGGGAGTGCGGGGAACGGGCCTGGCCATTTTTTAACTCCTCCTGTCTCCTCTCCTATTTCTTTGGCCCCAGCCCCCCTTCTCCGGGGAAGCCTGATTGAGAGGCCAGGTGGGAGAGAGCTCAGGGAGAAGCTGTGAGAGCCTCCTGTCTAAGGCAGTCCCAACGTACAGCAAGGGAAGCTCCACTCTCCACAGAGCACAGGGGAACACGGCTGCTTTCAGAGACAGATGTGGAATCTGTGTATGGCTTGGAGGAAGCAACAGCTGGAACCAGCCTTGTGTGGTGATCAAGGAAAGGAAGGGAAAGCTGTCCTCACGTCCCGGAAAGGAGACTCCCAGAGGGGGAGATTCCCAGAGGCAGGACTCTCCCAGGCCGGCGGGGACCCTGAGGTTGCTGACCTCAGGTGTGCGGGGATGATGGGCCCTGGGAGAGCCATCTTGCCCTTGGGGGAATGTGCAGGCCACGCACCGTGGTGGTGTAGGCAGCGTTGGGATCATCCTCCAGCACCCGGGAGAGTCCAAAGTCGGACACCTTGCAGACTAGGTTGCCGTCAACCAGGACATTGCGGGCGGCCAGGTCTCGGTGGATGTAGCCCAGATCTGAGAGGTAGCGCATGCCCGCACCCACTCCTCTGAGCATGCCCACCAGCTGCATGATGGTGAACTGTCCATCGTGGATCTGCAAAGGGGTATGGCACGGCATGGGATGGGATTCGGGAAGGCCTAGTGAGGGCCCCTGCCCACATGGGTGATGCTCCAGAGTAGAAGCAGCTCTTCACAGTGGTGTATAGTACTTCGCTGCTTACAGGAACACTCGCAGTTCAAGGGTCCCCTGTGTACTCTTGGCATCCCTGTGAGGCAGCTGGGGCAGCCATAGCCTCCATTTTGCAGAAGTGGAGGCCTCGTAGCACCCAGCAAACACACAGCAGGGCATAGGGTGTGAATCTAGCCTCCTCCCCCAAGGTGGTGGCATAAGCAGCACCAGACACCCACAGACACCCCTCTTGGCCTCAGGGAGGAGGTGGGAGCTCATGGAGCAGCAGGACTTCCATGGTGGGGGCTGGAAGGTGTTTGACTGGCTACCCCTGAAGACCCCTCCTTGTGCTTGTCTCCCCCTGCTCCAGGGTGATGGGTACAACATCTCCCATCACCCAGCCTGGACTGCTGAGCCCCAGTCTGGTCTGTGCTGGCAGCAAGGCCTGGATACGCACCCTCAGGAAGGCGTCCAGAGAGCCGTTCTCCATGTACTCAGTCACGATCATCGCCAAGCGGCCTGGATGGGAGGGGGAAGATCGTGGGTGGGTTTTGGCTGGGGACAAGGCTGCTGATCAGAGGCCCCACCCTGGAGCTGGGTTAGCACTGACAGTCCTCAGGAGCCTAGGAGTCCCAACCTAGGCGTCCCAGCAGGGTTACCTGAGGGTCTGAGCCAAGGGCACAAGGGCAGGGAAGAGGGCCCAGAGGTGGACTCAGAGCTCCATCTGTGCAGGAGAAGCCCCATAGGGAGAGGCCGCCCTTGTCTGGGACCTACCTCGGGTGACGACGCCCTCCAGACGGATGATATTGGGGTGGTCAAACTGGCCCATAATGGATGCCTCACTCAAGAAGTCCCGCCGCTGCCTCTCTGTGTAGCCAGCTTTGAGGGCCTTGATGGCCACAGGCACGTCCTGCTGCCCCGGCACCCGTAGCCGCCCATAGCAGACCTCTCCAGACTCCCCTGGAGACCCCAACAGGGCAGGTGGGAGAGGGCAGTGGGCCCCTGCTGCTCTCCCCAGCCTCTCACCCTCCGTTTCTCACTCCCTCCTGGACCCCTCTCTCCCCCAGGCTTACCTGAACCAATGATTTTCTCGATATGGATCCTGGAGGCCTCAATCTCTCTGGTGAAACCTCGGCCAGCCCGGCCTGGCTCCTCATAGGTGTGGGGTTCTGCATAGAACTGGGGCTCTGGTAACTTCCCTGGCGGGTGGTGCAGAGGCAGGAAGACAGGTGGGGGTGCTGAGGAGCCACAGGAAACAGGCTATCAGTGGATCCAGGAGGGATTTCTCTCTCCCAGCATTCCCTGGGCCTGGGGTGGGTCTGGGGTGGGATGATGGGCATCTCTGGGAACTCCTGGATGTGATGGCAAACAGTAGGTGCCCTATCGATGCATGCCAAGTAAAAATGGGGTCTCTATGGAATAGCTCTGGGGTCTGGGTTGCTGCATGTCTGTTATTTTCTGGGGTCACTTTTAGAGTCCTTGAGAGCTTTCCCAACTGCTCTGGATAGGAACAGGGCCAAAAACAGGGTTTTTCCACAGATGCCAATTCAGACTGACAGTGGTTTCCTGGAAGACCGGGGAGAAGGATTCAGAGACTGTATTCTACCCAGTGAGAACTACTGTGACCGATCCTAATGGGCACAGAAGTGGGGTACAGGGATATCCCCATATTTGCCATGTTTTCTGGGGCCCTTATGGGGTCCTGAAAATCTCCCTGTAGGTGTCTTGTCCGAGAGTGCACCTCCGGCACATGTCTGTGCTCTTCTCTGGTGAGAGGTCTCCAGCACTCCGACTGCAGTCTGGGAGTCCCCCAAGGGAGCAGACCGCCTCTGTGGCCCCTTGTGTCTCTCTCGGGGGCCCTGGCCTTCCCTGTGGGCACCCATCCCCTTCTGACCTGGGCCCTCAGACACCCCCTCCCCAGGCCTGGGCCCTGCACGCACCCTGCCCACTCTGGTAGTGCATCTTCTCCTCATCAGAGTCCTGGAAGGCCTTGCTGTAGCCACAGTGCCTGTGAGGATGGTCACAGCAGGGGACAGGTCAGCGCTGCCCTCTTGGATCTCCTTCCCCTGATAGGCCAGCTTCTGCCCCTTGTGTTCCAGGGGGAATCCCCACCCTCCAGACCTCATCCTAACCAGCTGCACTGCACTGTGACAGACGTGACAGTCACAAAGCAGTCTGCAGTCCACGCAAAGCCCTCGAGTCCTGCTGACCACCACAGCAAAGCCCATTAGACGTGGAACCACCCCCAATTCCACTCCGCTGTCTGGCTCTGGCAAGCCCTCTCCCTTCCCTGGCCTTGGTTTTTCCATGCAGTCCGTGGGCCCTCTGATCCCTGCTGCCTGAGACCCTCAGCCCCATCCATCACTGCCCCGTCTCCACCTTCCTCTGGAAAGGAGTGGGAGAGGAGACGGTGAGGAGAGCATGGTCCGAGCTCGACAGGCCTGGGCTCAGGTCCCGGCTCTGCTGTCTCTCCACTGTGTGACTTCTGAAAGTAATTTCACTTCTCTGGTCCTCAACTGACTCCTCTGAAGAATGAAGCCAGATAATCTCCGCCTCCCTGGACTGTCACTGAGACTAAACAAGATAATGTGTTTGTAAGTGAGCAGGGTGGGCATAGGCAGGAGGCACAGCACTTGGGAAGAGGGGTTGCGGGCTAGGACCACACACCTCTTTTTGCAGATGAGCAGGAGAAGAAGTACAACCAGCCCTGTGATGAGCGTCAGGCAGATCCAGACGATGGTCCGGGTGTCATAACGGGGCCCTTCGAGGTCAACAGGATGAGGAAGGGGGCTGCTCAGACCCTGGTACCCACAGACCTCCCAGCCTGCCCAGGGCCCCAGTGGGCAGCCCCTGTGGTTGAGGTCCAGCCCCCACCTACTCTCTTCCAGCTTCCCCCTCCATCCCTGTTGCCTATGGCTGCCTGGCTTTGCAGTGCCAGATCTGCAGCTCCCAGAGCTGTGCAGCCTGGGGAGAGTCGCTTCACCTCTCTGAGAACAATACAGGTGAGTGTGGAACACCTGCCCTGACTGTGGCTCTCACAGTTCCGAGGTGGAGGGCTGACAGCTGCACCTACCAGCCCGACTCACCCTCCCATAGCCCTGCTGGGACAGCCTAGGGGTATCTGCATTTTCAGATGAGAAAACCAAGGCCTAGAGAACTCGAGGCACTTCCTCCAGGACACTCAGTAACTGAGACAGAAGGAGGAGGATGTCCACATCCAGTCCAGTCTCAGGATGGGTGGTGTCAGACCTTTTGAGACACCCAGGGGCCAGGGAAATGGCAGGTGGCTGGAGGCCTGGAGGGGGAGGGGCAGCCGCTGAGCCAGCGCTTCCCAGATTGCAATGCCTCAGGGCCATCCTGCGGGCTGTACAAACCCAATGCCAAGCCCCCCTCACCAGGGCTCCTGACTCTGAGGGGCTGGCGCCCTGAGAATGAGCATTTCTGGTAACTTGATGCTGCTGGTTCCAGATCACAGTTTTGGACTCCTGGGGACTGGCAGTAGGATGATATAGGAGAAGGACCTGGAATTGGGATCCCAGACCTGCCAAGTTTTACAGCTCTGTGACCCTGGACAAATTGCCTTACTGCTTTAACCCTCACCTCCCTCCTCCTAAACTGGGGATGCGGGCAGCACTATCTCAGAGAGTCGCCTCTGGGACGCTTTACAGAGTTACCCTGCCCCTGGCAACATCACAGGCTTGTGTGGCTCACTGATGTTTAGGAAAATACAGCAGGGGATGGAGCTGTTGCCTTCTGTGTGGCCTCAGGCAAGTACCTGTCTTTCTCTGAGCCTCGGTTTCCCCTTTGTAAAAGCGCGGTCAGTAGCCCCCTTCGGGACTGGACTCCTGCGTGGCACCGCCCCTTCCTCCGTCCCACCCCCTGCACTCACGGGGTTTCCCGGTCTCCACCTCCATGGCCTGGCTGAAGCGGCCGCAGCCCGCCGAGGTGCGCGCTCGCACCTGAAACACGTAGCGCGTGCCCGGCTTGAGGCCCGACACGGTGGCCCGCGTGGTGACCGCCTTGAGCGTAGAGTAGCTTTGCGTCTCCTTGTCCTGCGGGAGGGGCGTGGTCAGCGAGGCCCCGCCCCGCCGCCCGCCCACCCCGGCCGCCCGCTACCTTCTCGTAGTACTTGATCTCGTACTCCAGGATGATCCCGTTGGGCTGCTCGGGCTCCTGCCACAACAGTGACACGCTGGTCTGCCCGGCGCGCTCCTGCCGGATGGCCACCACCTGCGACGGGGCTGGGGAGCCGCGGTCCGTGGGTGGGGGGCTTCGCCCTGACCCGTCCTCCGCCCCTCAGGGTCCCTCTTGCTAACGACCCGTCCTGGCCCCGGGGGAGCCAGCGCCCCTGTCCGCACCGCACAGCCAGGGACTGCGTCCCGGGTCTGCACGCGTCTAGGATGCGCCCTGAGCTTAATCTAGTCAGGCCTGACTCTCCTCCCCGGGCCTGGCTGCAGCAGGCACTCTCGCATTTCTCCCACCTGAACTCAGGGATTCTCCGGATCACACCAGGTCCCCCAGCTCGCCATCACCCACCCTCCTGTTTTCTTAAGGGTGGTTGCTGGGAGGTGTTGCACAGTCTACCAAGGTCAAACTGAAAGGATTGCCCACGGCTGCAGTCCTGTCCTGCCCTCTCCCTCACACGTCCCCCATCCGCTTTCTGATTCCGTCCCACACTCCCATGTCACCCCGCCCCCCACCCCCACCCCGGCCAGTTCCTCCCAGTCCTTTCTCTTCAGCATGCCTGGGATCTCCAGGAAGGCAGAGACTGCACACAGTAGGTGCCCAATAAATGCTGCTGGATGGATGAATACGACTTGGGAAATTAAGAAGCAAGTGCAGAACTGGAGGGGTGTGGTACAGTGGAACCAGCCTGCCTGCGAGTGGGTGTGGGCTCATAACTGGGCTTATAACCGCTGTCGGGTTCTGCTCTCCCTTCTGCCCCGCCTACCAGCCCCCTTTCTCAGTGGCCCTGTGGACAGGCAGCAGGAGCAGGGCTCTGAGCACCAGGCACGCGGGGCTGTGTCTCACAGTGGTGCTGGCAACCTAGCGCAGGGCTGAATCCCAAGTAGCTGCTCGTGGAGGGATCCTGGGGCAGGTGCTCCTGTTTATATCCCCCAGAGCCTCATGCGCTCAGAGGCGGGGCTTTGGTAAGATGACTGAATTATGGGGTGCCACGACTGACTTGCTCTTAGGAGGCAGGGCCTGGCTGGAGGCGGGTCACTGGAGGTGTGACCTAGAAGGGTGTCTCCCCCTGCCCGGTTCCTCTCTTCTATGTGCTTCCAGGCTCCCCTGACAGGAGCGGCTTTTCCTCCACGGTGCTCCTCTGCCGCGCTGTCCTGCTTGGGACCCAGTGGACTATCGGACCAAAAATGTGAGCCGCAGTAAACCGCTCCTCCTTGAAGCTGTGGGTGTTGTGTCCCAGTGACAAGGAAAGTAGTGACTAAGACAGTGGGTGAAGCTGGGGCATCGGGAGAGGCAATCTGGATTCAGAGAGGAGCCTGCTTCACTGGGGCTGCGGGAGACCTGGGTGTGCGTGTTTACTGCTACCTTCTATGTGGACAACACTGGGCAGCTTTCTGGGCCTCAGCTTCTCCCTCGGTGTCCAAATGGGAATCTGTAGAGCTGGGAGGAGCCCAGGGTACATCAAGGGTGGCCGTTCACAGGGAAGCTGCCCTTGGCGGCCGCTTAGATCAAATTGTCACCTAACAGGACCCACCAGAGTTTGGAAAGAAAGCTTCCAGGGGCTGAATTCTGCCCAGTGACCAGCTTGCAGCAGATAAACGGCTGAGGGCCAAACCAGTGTGACCAAAGCCATCCCAGGGGTGGCCACAGCAGCTGGGCTGGAAAATGATCATCAAAGTGGTTTTATTTTTTGATGGCATTTGTTGAGCATGGACCATGGGCCAGGTGCTGGGCTAAGTATTTTCAGTCCTCTCTTTTAAGCCTCCCAACAATACAGAAGGCAGGTACTATTTTTCCCACTGCACTCAGGCAAAAGCGGGGAAAGTTCTAGAAGTCAGGCTTTTGGCAGCTTTGTGAGCTGCCCTGTGCTATCTGTATTCCTCCCACTCATGGAATGTGTTTTTTTTTGCCCCATCCTGGGAATTCAACCTAGGACCTTCACACTGAGCTGTATCCCTAACCCTTTGCTTTTAATTTTGACAGGGTCTTGCTTCGTCCCTAAGTAGTCCAGGCTAGGCCTGAACTTACGGTCTTCCTGCCTCAGCCTCCCTCCCAGAGTGCTGGGATTATAGGTGTGTACCACCATGTCCAGCTCATGTTTTACTTTTCTAAGGGCATGAAGTACTCCTATCTCTGGGTCCTGGTGGGGAAGGCAGGGCCCAGCAGGGCAGCCACTTGCCCCAAGCCCACAGTAAGACCAAGTATCACTTTGATCCTGGGCCTGGGAGGCTGGGGATGGAGCATATTCACATACCTGCCTGGTTTGTAGTGATATTGACCACAGCAGCCTGGTGGGGCTCGGGGCTCAGGTCAGACACACCGTTGACAGCCTCAATCCAGAAGGAGTAGTTGGTGTGGGCCAGCAAGTTAGCCACCAGCAGGCTGGCCTGCACCAGGCTCTTCTGCTGTGGCACAAATCTGGTGCCACCCCCACACGCCTCACAGCGGCTCAGTGTCCATGGGCAACGGCGGCACATGGCATTGTAGGTGATGTCACTGCGGCCTCCTGGGTCCAGGGGAGGGGACCACTCCAGAGTCACCGAAGTCCCATTCACACTGGAGATCAAATTCACTGGTGCCGAGGGTGGCCCTGGGGAACAGAGGATGACAGAGAGGTGAAAGGTATTTCTTTGGGCTTGTCCAGTCTCCGCACTGGAAAACTCTCAGACCAGGAGTTCCCCACAGGAAGGGCACCATCATACACAGGGCCCTTAAGAATAAGGTCACGTCCACTCTGTCCTTAAAGCTCTCTGAGGACAGAGGCTGTGTTTCTGCCATCACACTGGTGTTAGGGTCTGGGCCCAGGAAATGAAGCTCTACACCAAGCAGGGCCCATAGCCTCCGCCAGAGCTGGAGCGAGACCCAGTCTGGGGAGCCCAGAGCAGCCTGCTCTCCTTGTTATTTGCCCCCACGTGCATCCCCTCACCTTCTGTGCTGGATTTAATGTAAACTGCCACTAAGCACTTGTCATGGAATAAAGTGGGGCCGAGGAAGTCCCCCGCAGGTCCCCTCATTGCTGTGTAGGCTGAGCAGCCTCAACCCCCAACACGAGGCCCTAGTCTGGACAGCACAAAGACTTTGGACAGAGAGAGGCGGCCACCTGGTTGGACAGGGCATGGGCTGGAGCTGGGGTGGGTCCTGGTGGGGGTGGATTTGGGAGGACTTGGGAATGATGGGGACCCCAGGCTCCAGAATCCTAACTCACATTCCTAGGCAGGGAGTGTGAGGTCTTCAGCAACTAGAACTGTAGGATCTCAGACTCACAGACTCTTACATTCTGCAGAGAAGATGAGTCTGCAGTTGGGAAGGTGTGGAATACTAAAAGCCCAGTCTTTCACAGTTTCAGGATTTTTAGGACTATAAGGCACTGAATTACAGGGTTTGGAAAGAGACTAGAGTCCAGCCAGCTGTGCACCAGTGCCCACCACTGAGAGCTGGGCTCACCTTGCCTGAGGAGCCCATGCTGTCGCCCTATCATGCAGCTGTCTTTTCTGCTTGACAGGTCCCATGTGGGCACACTGCAGAGGTCTGGCCAGAATAGTGGAGGGCAGGAGGGCACCTGTGTGTGCCTGGCACACAGGGTGTGAATACACCTGTGCCCTCACAGGACTGTGCAGGGGGCCTGAGACTGGGTGATAAAGGGGGAAGGGCCAAGGCCGCAGAGACAGGTTTGGTAAACGTGGTGCTTTTTGTGGCCAGGGTGGGCTGCGGGCAGCCACTGGGGGGCAAGGTGAGGATGGAATGGAGGAGCCACAGCTCAGCCCACCAGGACAGTCTTACAGACCTGATGGCATAGGCAGGCAGTCAATGGAATCCCCAAGTCCCCCTAGGTACATAGCTCCGGCACCTGCTCTCTAAGTGTTTCCTTGCAAGGCCGGGCATGCATAGGCACTCCTGTACCTGCTGAGCTCACTAGATATGTATTTGAGTGTTGAACCCCCTCCAGGTACCCTGAGGTACGTGCGTGCCCTCAACAATCCTTTCCATACCCACACTGCACATTCTCACTCAGGTATCCAAATGCTGTGCAGAGGTCTTCATGCAGACATACAGTCACACCATCCCTGAGTATCCTGGGGCACACACAGAATCTCACACACATACTCCTTCACACACTCAGGCAAGCAGTACACACACAGGCAGCACCCAGTGCATGGCAGCTCCAATGCCCCATCTAGGATGACGGTGATGGGGTGCTGCTCTGCGTCCCCTGCACCCACAGGTCAAAATCTGGCTTCCTCCCAGTCACCAGGATGTCAGGGTCAGAAGATGACCAAGCTGCCCTTCGGTGGGAAGGCAGCTGCCCTCTAGACTGGCAAGGGGAAACCAAGGGATGGATGTAAAGATTTTCCAAGAGAGACAGCAGGTGACACATGACAAGAGGCTGCAAGTCCAGAGTGGTCAAGGCCACTGTTAAGAAGTCACAGTCCTGTCAACCCCAGACCAGGCTCTGGCCCTACAGAACCCTGCCTTGCACTACCCACAGAGCACTGGGACCAGGTACGGGGGCCAGCCCAGGCCATGGCGCCAGGGTGCTGGGGCCTGGGGTAGTACTCACGGGTGCAGGCTGCAGATGGTGGGTCCAGGGCTGCACGGTAGTAGCTGAGGTCACAGCGGCAGGTCTGGGCAGCAGGGGCTGCAGAGTGGCTGTGCGGGGGGCAGCGGGCACACAGTTGGTCCCCAGGGTCTGATTTGTAGAAGCCCAGCTCGCAGGCTGTGGGAGAGAAGTCAGTTGCAGGTGAGCAGGCCAGGCCACCCTGGCAGGCCTTGAGACAGCTCTCCCTGGGATCCCCAGGGGGACTGAGATGCAGATCTTTCTTCAGCATCACCCAAATCTACCCACATTTGCAGATGGAGGGACTGAAGCACAGAGAGGGTCTGTGACTGACACAGTGCTGCACAGCATGTTGAGAGCAGAGCTGAGTTGGGGTCGTGATACCTAAATCATAATCCCAAAGTGAGCGGTGACCTTCTCCAAATTCCCCAACCCCTCCTACAATAGGCCTTCCCACCCCATGTCCAGCCAGGATTCTGTCCTTCATGGGATACTGGTTCTTGAGAGTGGCATCTGGGAACTGAGAATCAGAGAAGTCAAGACCCTGGGCAGGAATGTAAAAGCCACACAGGGAATGTGACTGGAAAGGAGACCGGTGTGGGAGACCCCTGGTCCCCAAGCCAGAGCAGACACAGAGCCATGCCCTCAGTACAGATTCCCTACCCCTGGCTCCAAGTGAGAAGAGCCAGGGCCAAGGCCAGGCTCCTCAGGTAAGCTGAGCAGGCAGGGAGCACAGGCTTCTCCCCTGCCAGACCCACACCATCGCTGTCACCTCACTGCCACCAGGGACCTCACTCCAGTCACTGTCACCTGCCTCCTCTCTCACCTGGGTGATGACTGCAGTGTCCAGCCCTCCCTAACTTGCACATCCCAGCTCACCAGCAAAATCTATCTTCTGCTCTGCTACTATTAGGAGCACATTCCTGGACCAGGCTGCTCTGGGCACTGAGACACAGCTCTGAATGGAAGTCACGGGGCCTCACAAAGCTGTGATAGTGTCCAGCAGGGAAGCAGAGGATGCCTTGGAGGAGGGAGGCAGAGTTGTAGCCTGCAGAGTAAGAACAAGGCAGCCATGCAGAGTGGACACACCATAGGTCGAGAGAATCTCTAAGATGTGCACCTCGTTCTGTCATTGTCTGCTCAACCCCTCAGGGATTTTCTGCCTAACAAGAAAACCTGGCATCCAAAGCCCTCCTCCCAACTGGACCAAAGCCCACTTGTAGCTTCCTTCACCCCCACCCTTAGCCCTAACTAAGCCACTGGCAGCAGGATGCTCCCTGCCTCAGGACCTTTGCAAATGCCACTCCTTGTTCCTGAGATGTCCTTTCACTTTTGTCCACCTGTTGAATTCATCTTTCAATATTATTTTTAGCTATCCCTTCATTGCACTGTTCCTGGGCCTCTCCATGACACGCACATGCACACACCTACACACACACTCATGCACTAAACATGCACATCCCGAAGCCACCATGCCCCTCCCTGTGCTGCAGCCCCTGCTTGCTCTGTTACACCACAGCTGCACATTCCATCTGCATGTCACTCTCCTCCTGGACTGGGAGATCTCAAGGGCAGACCTTTGCTCATCTTTGAGTCTCCAGCACCTGACACAGGGCTGCTCAGAGTAGACACTGCTTAACGCTCTTAGAGTTTTCCAAATGAGTGGACCCCATCACTGCTCTGGGCAGAGAGAGACCCCAGGGTCTCCAGTGGTTCCACCCAGCCAAGCAGCACCCAGCTGCACCCTCGCAACTGAAGGCCTTCATGGCAGGGACAGCAGGAGGCTTACTGGGGTTCTAATACAAAATCCCATCCAGGAAGCCTTGGTGCTAGAGAGTTTTATTTGATTTTTGTTTTTCTTTTTTTTGGCGGTACTGGGGATTGAACTCAGGACCCTGCGCTTGCTAGGCAGGCGCTTATTCCACTGAGCTATATCCCCAGCTCCGAGAGTTTTATTTGAAAACATCACGTCACAGCATTTCCTCTTTGGATGTTGACTGGATCTTTTTATTGTAATAGCCAAAGCCAGGTTAATCACTAAAATTCTATAAACTTGAGAGAAAACCTGGACTCAGGAGAAACAGTAACCCCTATGTTGGAGATGGGGGCTGAGGAGCTAGCAGGGTCTGAGCAGCTGCCCAAGTAGGGAAAATATACCCTGGTTTTGTGGCACCTCTGCTCATTCCTAGAGACTCTGGCAGGGAAGATGTGTGGCTTTGGGCCGGGGCAGTGCCTGGCACCTACTGCCACAGTCGGAGGTAGCTGTCATCAGTGCTACTGCTGGGCAGAAGAGGAAGCTGCTTCTGGGAGCTCCAGTGCCTTGCAGGGTTCCTAGGCTGTGCTGAGCTAGGACACAAAGCCAGGCTGGGGCACTGCTGCCACCTCCCCCACCCCCCCACACACACGCGCGCGCACACACACACACATTGGCCTTGCAATGCTCTCCCCTGAGCTTAGAGGTGGCTGCTCCATTCTGTCACTCACCAGGCGGTGGTTCCCCTGCGCTCAGCTAATACCCATATGGCTATACCATGTCAAGACCAGATTAATCCACGCAGTGAAAATAAAATACTCTTTAATAAGAATACTAATCACCAGGCCTGAGGGAGCCCGGAGACCTGGTGGCTGGGCTGGGAATTCAAGGCTAAGACAGATGGAGTAGCTCTGGGCCGGGGCTTGGCCCTGCTGCTGACCCACGATGCTTCCGGAGTCTGTGTGGCCCACACTCTGGGCCCTGGGCCAGGAGGGGCTCCTGCCCCTGCCGAGGGCACCTTGCCCAGGCCGCCTGTCAGGCCGGCAGCTGCCCGTGGCCCCAGCCACCTCTCTGCTCTCCCCTGCAATGAGCTTGAGATTTGACAAATAAGGTGTCCGCCAGTGGACGGCCAAAGGAAATTAATTCTAAATCAGATTTTAAACACAGTCAGGAAGGCAAAAGAGCTCTTTGTTCATGCTCCCCCTCTGAAATGAGGCTCTGATATTTATAGAAAGATGATTAGGGCCGCAGAGGGTGATTTATATTCTGTGTCCAGGTGATAGGAAAGATGCCAACAGGGATGTCAGACCTCAGACTGTGCTCCACGCGGGGAGGCTAAGAGTTCCTCCTCTTTGTGGAGGAGCTGTCAGAAGGGAGGAGAGCTGCTGAGTGTTAGGGGAGGTCACTGGGTCAGGGCCCCAGAAGTGTGGGGAGCCTTCTGGTCAGAGAGCTGGGAGATTTGAGATTCCATCACTCACTCCTTGCTGTGCATCCCCAGGCTGGTCACTTTGCCTCTCTGGTGCAATCTCAGCAAGGCCTCTGCAGAACCATATAACATGAGAGTCTTTCTCCTCAGGGGCTTCACCGCCTCCATCTGTGAACTTTCTGGGGGGGCTCTGAGCACAGCTGAGAGAGTGGAAACCCAAGGCGGGAGGAAGAAAGGTTGTGGCCCTAGCTGCAGGACCCTTCTCTTGTTACTAAAAGGAAAGGCCCGGGGCAGGTGAGCCAGTGCCCCCTCCCAGCCCTTCTCCCCCCTGGCCTGCACACAGAGCAGGGGCAGGAGGTCCTCAGACTAGCCAGAGCCCACAGGCCTCCAGAGAGCTCCTGAAGACCTGCTCCAGGAAGGGTGGAGGGGCTGTCTCAAGTGACCAGGAAGGTCCCCACACTGTCCCCAGCTCCTGCTTGGGCCCAATCCTCCCCGCTCTCAGGCTGTACACTGGGGAGGTGCTGGGGCTTCAAGTGGGGGGGAGGGGGCAGGGCGGGGCTGCTAGGCCCACCTCCATCTGCAGGGCCTCAGTCTGGGGCCTGAGTGGCTCCATCAAAATAGGGTGACAGAGACAGTCACAGAAGTCCACTAATAGGGCTAGAAAATGTCTCTCCTCATGTGACTTCCAACTAGCATTCCTTCCTAAGCTGTTCTGCCCGCACTGCACTATGAATTAATATATTTTATAAAACCTGTAATTATCTTGCAACTAGCATAATTATGTTGTATTATGATTTAAATGCAAACTTCAAAATATGCTGCCATTCCCTAACCCAGCCTTGGCATTTCTTTATTCTTTTTTATTAATGGGCTGGCACCAGGAAATAGGCTTGGCCTTGGCCTCTCCCAGCCTAGGGACATCCTGCTGCTCCCATCTTGAACTTTCCTGCCCCTGGTGTGCTGTGGACCCGGGGTGAGACACCTTCCCTCTCTGGACCCCTCTCCCACCTCTGCAGTACTTCCTGAGCGTGCCCCCGACATTCTGTCCACAGGCTGGTGGGTCTCAGGGCATACGGGACAAAACACTGGATTATTTATGCGACCTCAGAGCTGGGGGTGGTGCTGACCTTGAGCAGGTATGCACTGTTCCACCTGATGTCACATCTGATGCTGTACCTGTCACTAACCTCTGAGTGTGACCTGGCAGTAAGACAGTGGCTTGGATGAGAGTTTGGTAGTCAGAGGAAGCAGGTCCAACCTCTGCAGCCCCACAGCCTGGGATCAGATCCCTCTGCTGCTCCTAAGGTGGGGGGGCCTCAGTGGCTCTCGTGTGCACACTGGAGCTACAACACCTTGCTGACGGGCTGCCGTAAGGACACACAGCTCTGTGAACTCCCCTGAGTCAGGAACTCCCTGCCCAGATCCCTGGTGGGTGCTGAGGACACAAATGCTCCAGGGAATGGATAACTGACCTGACGTATACAAGCATTCACAAACAGCCTGTGCATGGCAGACACATGAAACCTGTCACTAAGGTGCTTTATTATCCCATCAGAATGAAGGGACACTGAGCCACTTCTGGCATGGAAAGCAGCCAGGCGCAGGCAGGGATGATGACGAAAGCCTTTGCCTGCACAAAGCAAGGGAGCTCTGACTGCAGGTCTCAGCTCCACCACTCACCTGCAGTGAGACCTAGGGAGGTGGCGCTACACTTTGTGCCTCAGTTTCCCCACCTGTAAGGTGGAACTGTACTCTGCCTTGCTACAATGGTCAATGAACCTCGGTGTGAAGCATCTTCCTGTCAGCTGCAAAGGCAACAGGGTGGTCAGTGCTGGCCAGCAGCAAGCCAAGGAGCGCAGAATGTCTGTGACCAAGACCACAAGAGGCCAGAAGTCTAGGCAGCCACCGAGGGCAGAACAAGTCCAAACAGGCCCTTGCACAGAGGCACTCTGGGGCTTAGAGTGCAGGACAGAAGATATGCAGCAGCTGGGCCATGAAGAAAGGGCTCTCAAGAAGGCCAGAAGGTCTGCAAACGAGGGAGAGCTGGCCACAGAGACCTCTGTGCAAGCTGGGCACAGCTGGGTACAGAACCGCCTGTGTGTGGCCCCGTGGGATGAGACTCCACCCTGTTCAGTCCTGACAGCGCGGAGGAGGAGCAGAGCAGGGAGGCCGAACCTGCAGCCCCCAGGCCCTGTTTGGTGATAGCAGAGGGCAAGAAAGACATTCCTACTAGTTGCTGGGACTCAGTGCCATATTTCACAAAGGACATCTAGATAGAGACAGGCTATAGTGTGTGTCCCTGTTTACCACCCTTTCTCTCTCTCTCTCTCTCTCTCTCTCTCTCTCTCTCTCTCTCTGTGTCTCTCTCATCTCCCCAGCGCATTTTTTATTTTGAGACAAGGTCCCACCAACTCACTAAGGTACACTCCAAATTTGACCCTCCTGCCTCAGCCTCCTGAAGAACTGGAATTAGAAGCATGCTAATCTCTCTTGATCCCTCCACGGAAACATGTCCTTCCTTGCACTTCTGCCCTGGGGAGCCAAGGGGCTCTGCAGCCAATTTTCCCTGTGCCTGGGTGGCTGAGTGGCTGTGTGTCCCACCCTCAGGGAATCAACCAGGGAAACCAGGCCAAGCTCTGTACCAGCTGGATATCAGCTGCCTGCCCACAGATCTCCTGCTCTCAGGATGCCTAGTGATCACACATGCACACAGCATGCACACTGCCTGGGGTCTGGGCTCCCCCATGCACGCTCCTGCTTCCAGGCCCGACATGGGCGCCCCCCAGTACATCCTTGGGCGTGCACTGGTGCGAGATGTGGGCCCTCAGATGTCCTCAACAGGACCTGGCAATTTCTCCGCAAACACAAGCAGCATGAACTAGGTGGCCGGTGGCAAGTCCAAACTACACTGCTCCTCCAGCTGTCCCTGCCTGATACCTTCACTATGCCCCTTACCAGCGCACATCCACTCAGGGCCCTGGTGCACGTCCCTCCACTCCACTCCCTAGAACTTCAGTGATTTTCAGCCCAGACCCTATATTCAGACTCATAGGTAGAAATCACAGTTTTGGTGCTTCCTAGCTGTGTGACCTTGGGCAAGTTACTTTACCTCTCTGTGCATCAGTCTCTTTATCTATGAAACCAGGATAAAACAGCTCTTATTTCCTAGGGGATTACATTAGTTAAAACATGCAAAGTGCCTAGAACAATGCCTAACCTGAACGGGCTGCAGTATTGTTCCCTGGCTTAGGTGCGCACCCAATCACACAGGTTCCCTCAGCCCTACCCGTACTCCATGCACCCCATGGTCCCCCTTTCTTCCCCCTTCCCCCAGGCACACAGCCGGCCTGGTGCACCAAAGAGCTGCCTCCCAGGTCTAGCTGTCGTCTTTGAGGGGCTGCGCCCCTCACCCCGCTCCGCAGACGACGGTGCCCCGCCCCCTCCCCGGAAGTCCCGCCCAGACCGAGCCCACCCGCCGCGGGGCACGCTCACCCACACAGGCATCCCGCCGCTCCTCATAGCCGGCGCTGCACACACACTTGCCAATGGGAACCAGCCACTCGCCCTCGGCGCTGCAGTACATTTTGGGCGTGTCCCGCTCCTCCGAGTGCCGCACGCACTGGCCCCGCACCTCTACCAGCGAGGATGAGTCAGCCCCGGTCACAGCCTCCGAGAAGGCCGCCAGGTTGCGCACCATGGCGGGACATTTCTTGTAGTAGATGCGGAGAGAGAGGATGGCGAGGCAGGCCCCGATGTCCTGGAAGGCCAGGTAGAAGCCGCGCTTGCTGAGGGGCCCCACGCCACGCACCTCCGTGTTGAGCTTGAGCCGCCGCACGCCCAGGTCAGCGCCGGTGAAACTCTCGTCAGCCGCAATGGTGTCGATCTTGAGGAACTGGCTCTCCTGCGTGCTGGCACCCAGGTCGCGGTCAGACTCCAGGTAGTAGAGGTTGAAGGTCTCCTTGCAGGTGCCCAGCACGCCGGGCATGCTGTTGCAGTCACGCAGCGTGAACTTGATCTCAGCGTAGACCCGCCGAGCGCCATCTCGGGGCACCCAGCTGGTGCGCAGCCAGTTGTTCTGGTTGGGGCTCATAACGTTGCACACCTGGTACGTGTGGATGGGATGGAAGGACTCGTCCACCTCGTTGATGGAGTCCCACTGCGGGCAAAGAGCACAGCCCCCTGAGGGAGAGGGCCTGCCCTCCTGCCAGCCCCCAAGTCACAGGACACACATGCTGCGCAGGGAGCCTGCAGGGCTAGTGTGGACATTCACAGCTGCCAGGTCTCACAGAGGACCTGTGACTTAGGGACTGGGTACGGGTGAGGAAATGGATTCAGACTCAGTGCAGGTCACCTCGCTAGGGAGTAACAGAGCTGGCACAGGAACTCCCGCCTGCCTGACGCCAAAGCCTGACCTGTGTCTCTGAATGGCCTTGTCCATCATGCCTAGAGGAGGGGACATCCTTAAGAAAGCTGGCAAGTTGTTTCCATTATCAGATGCCAGCTGCATCTTGTATAAACCTGACCATGTGCAGGCTCTACACACTCCTCCGATCCCTCCTGTATTACTGCTTGCTGAGTGACTGTCTGACCGAGGACTTGCTCTGCCGTGCTGTTCTTGCTGGGTGCCAGTCAAATCTGGGGACTCCTGGGCTGACCAGGGTCCAAGCAACGAGTCCCAGGACACAGGGGAGATGGGTGTGATTCCTCTGTACTGGCTGCTGGCCAGGCGTGAGTAATTCAGGAAGAGACCAGACACTCTCTCAACAGAATGGGAAGGCACCCCATGCAGTGGGAGAAAATATTTGCAAATCATTTATCTGATAAGGGATTAATATCCAAAGAAAAACTGAAAAACTCCTACAACTCAACCACAGAAAACAAACAGCCCAATTAAAAAATGAGCAAAGGACCTGAACAGACATTTTTTCCAAAGAAGATACGCAGATGGCCAAATCACACGTGAAAAGACGCTAAGCGCCACAAATCCCTGGGGAATACAAATGAAAGCCACGATGAGATACCACTTCATGCCCAGTGGGACGGCTATTATATTAAAAAAGAGAAAATAACAGAAAACAACAAGTGTCTTTGAGAATGCGAGGAAGGCAGAGCCCTCGTGTTGTGCCTCTGTGCAGCCACAGTGGAACACAGTGTGGCAGCTCCTCCAAAAGAATTAAAACGAGGGGACTGAGGATATAGCTCAGTGGAATAAGCGCCTGCCTGGCAAGCGCAAAGTGCTGAGTTCAATCCCCGGTACCACCAGCTGAAAAAAGAAAAAGAGCACTGCAAGGAGATCCAGCAATTCTGAGTCTACACCCCAGAGGACTGAAAGCACGGCCTTGAAGAGTATTTGCAAACCCACGTTCGCCACAGCATTATCCGCTGCTGCTAAAGGTGCAGCTGGAGTGTAGCTCAGTGACTCAGCCCTTGCTCAGCATGTGTAAAACCCTGGGTTTGATCCCCAGCACTGTAAAAAATTAAATTAAAAAAAGAAAGTGAAAAAGCCAGCATGTGGAAGCAGCCCAAGTGACTATCCACAGATGAATGGATAAGTAAGATGCAGTATTTACATACAACAGGATGCTATTAGGCCTTAGAGAGAAAGGGAATTCTGATATATACCACAACGCAGATCAAACCTGAAGCCATTATGCTAAATGAAATAAGCCAGAAACAAAAGGACAAACGTTGTGTAATTCCACTTATATGTTACCTAGGTTAGTCAGATTCACAGCGATTGAAAATAAAATGGTAGTTGCCGGGGCTGCAGGGAGAGGGAGGGAGTTACTGTTTAACCGGCACAGAATTTCCATGTTAACAGACAGAAAGCATTCTGGAGATGGGTGGCGGCCACAGTGAATGGATTTAATGCCATGCAAGGGTGCACTTAAAAACTACGGCGATGAACCAGGTGTGGTGGCACACACCTGTAATCCCAGCACTTTGGGGCGCTAAGGCAGGAGGATCACAAGTTTCAGCCTGGCCTGGGTAACTGAACAACAAAAAGAATAAAAGAGAATGCCGGAAATACCCCCTGCAATCAGGAGGCTCCAAGTCCACCAGACAAAGCGGTGTATGTTGGCGGGTGGGGGGAATCTCACTGTATCTCATTGCGCAAGATACCTGGCTTGTCCTCAGGCCTCCTGGCTGTGGGCACCTGCATGTTCCACCTGCTGGCCTGCCCTGGGTGGGGAGGAAAGAGCCCACCACGGCTGCCCTGCTGGTAGGAGCAGACATTGGGCTGAGTCCAGAGGTCCACAAGCGAGAACCAAGGGCGGATGTTGGAGTCAGCTATGCCATACACACCACTGCCTGACCTTCTCCATTGGGCCTCCGTGTGCAGTTACCCTTGAACTAAAGATCCTATTGCTTAAGTGGGTTGGAGTGGGGGCTGGAAGACCACCCCTCTTGATGTGCTGAGGCTCTGTGCAGTTCTGAGCTTGTTCCCTGAGTGCTAGAGTGGGAGCCATGGCATCTTGAGTCTTTGCCTGCCTGTCACACTGTCACAAGTCTCTCCCTCTGTCCTCATGAGGTCTCCACTCTCAGGGCCCTCCTCTGTGAAGGGGCCCCGCCTCTGTGAGACTTAAGATGATGCAGGGAGGAAATGCCTGCAAAGTGCTGAGCTCGGGCCTGGCACAGGAAGGCATCTCTTGATCAGGGGACAACTATGCTCCTGAACTGGCAGTGACTCCCAGGCTAGCCGCCTGCTTCCAGGGCTGGTGGGGGAGGGGTCACATCCACAGAGGCCTCAGAGCACCACCCCCGCCTGTGCTTCCTGTCCTCCACCACGAAGGGGCGCTGCCCCGCACCCTACACTGCAGCCAGAGCCTCGGGGTAGCAGTGCGCCACATCTGGGGTTAAAGTCATTGTCACAGCTAATGGAACACCAAAGAGCCTGCCAGCTGTTCCCTGTCTGTTTCCTGCCAGGGCCCTGGATAAATTAATCAGCTCAATCTGAGCCTGCTCCAGCCTCTCCATGAGTGCCAAAGGCCTGGCCCAGCCTGCCGGCCCCAGGAGCTGCTGTGGATGCCTGGAGAGGCACAGATTTCCAGAGGCCTGGCACAAGGGCAGAAGTGCCCTGCTGACCACCTGTGGCAGCCTAATCCATGCAGGATGCCACTCCCACCCCGCTGCCCCTTGAGAGCCAGCAGGTGACTTGAGACACTGTTCCCCCTGGAACAGGATTTGGCAAGCTTGCTGTGTGACCTTGAGTAGATGACATCCCCTCTCTGAGCCTTGGGCTCCTCATCTGTGAAATGGGGTGACTAATGCCTGCTCCTTCTGTCTGCTCCAGGAGGTACTGAGAATCAGGTACAGCCATACCCCTTGCCTCAGTAGCTGCTGATTTTCCAGGCAAGGTGCAGACGACCTGGTGGGTGGAAGTTCCAGGAACAGGGAGGGAAGCAGTGTGGCTAAGCACATGGATTCTGGCCCCAGCCTCCCCTGATGCCAGAGTGGCTTAACCTTGCAGGGACCCAGATTTTTATTGGTAAAGTGTCTTTTTTTGGTAGCACCCCACTGGTGACTACTGCAGGTTTTGTGATGGTATAAAAAGGGGTTGAGGCAAGGTCAGTAGCTGCCTGAATTGTCCTAGCATCAGCAGGCAGAGCTCCGGCCGTCAGAGTCCAGCACCCTTGCTCTTCAGGCTGGGCACTGTCTGATGCTGGAGGCAGCCCCGAATGACCTCCAAACCCAGACTGCTGAGCAGACCTGAGTTAGAGGGGCACACAGAACCTCCAGGGCCAAAGATCCTCCTCTAGGCTAGGCAGGAGAATCCCCTGGAAAGCACATCAAACACAGAACTCCCCATGCCCTCCCTGGCCTCATGGGCAGGGACACATGCATGTTTCTCCTGCAAGCCTGGCTTGGGGACTAGGCCTCAGACTGCAGCCTCCTTTCTTCCACAAGCAGCATTGGTCCCCACAGTGACTGAGCCTTGGCTCAGCTGACCATGAAGGATGGCTTCCCCCACCCTGACCTAAGTGAGGCCACAGACTAGGCCTTGCCACCTGCACTTACGAGGTGGAGAAGAGACCCAGGACAGGCTGGAGCCCAGCTCAAAATCACTGGAGCCTGCCAGTGACAGGAAGGTCTTCCCACTGCTCTGAGCCTCAGCATCCGTCTCTGTGAAATGGGCCCTGAATATCTAGAAGGCTTAGTTATGGGGTTACACATGGCATCTTGACTTGTTAAGAGCTATGTGAACTTGTTATTCTTTGTTCTAAATGCTAAATAAAATGAGAGGGTGCTGTACCATGGCTTAATGTTCACAAACAAAAGGTGCTTCAGTTATCCCAGTATGATGCCCAGAACACAAGTCTTGCAGGGTCCCCACCTACTTGACACTCCAGCTCCTTTTTACCCCAAGGCCAAATACCGAGCTCTGTGATAGAGATCCCAAAGCCAGTCTAGGGCCAGCATGCCCCTTGCTAGCCACTGGGACTGCAGAAATGCCAATTCAGCCGGCAGCTGGGGCAGACCTGAGCTGGATTGGCCCCTGTCACAGATCGAGTTGGCTTGCATTACCAAGCCTTTCTTCTTCTCCCCTGGGCCCCTGGGGACAGCCACACGAAGGCGTGTTTCACAGAGGAGGAGACCCCCCAGCCCCAGGCCCAGCCTCTGTCCTCAGACAGGACTGGTGCACACAGGCTGCCCCACTGGATGGTGAGAGGGCAGCTCCTGGCTCTCGGACCTGTACAGTCAGCACCCACTGGGCCCTGCCAGCTCCCCGGAGCCTTCTGCAGAGAGGATGGTGATGGGGGCTCAGTTTGCTGCTGCCTGCTAATGAGAACCCCCCCGGAGAGAGCAGAGCAGGGCTTTGTCCTGACCTCCAGCCCAGCTGAACATTATCCTCAAGTCAAGAAAGATTCCCTTCATAGGCGTCAACCTTGGCACCACTATCGGTAGTGCTACTAGTGTTGCTGTCCCTTGGTCCTCAAGCCACAGAAGAGGAAAGCGTCTGTGAAAGAAGTCAGTGTGCTCGATGTGCTTACATCTGTGCTGGGGCCGGGGATGTGTATGCGTGTGTTTCTGAGCACCCTGGTGGGAGGACCCATGTGTAACATAATAACCTTAACACACACTAACTGTACCAATGATGAAGCCTCTGCCCAGCAAGGGTTCACAGTATGCAAGCACTGTGCTGAGGCAGCTGTAATCCCAGCCCCGGGTCCTCACCTGTGTGTTCCTCTCCATAGATGGGATGGGAGGTGAAGAAGTGACGGGACGCCTGGTGCATCTCACTGGGCTCTGCTACAGGGGCCATGGTATTGGAAAAGAGAAGCAGAGGGTATGGGGTGTGCAGCCTCCTGCCTGGAGCCCTCTCCCCTGAAGGAGGGAGGGGCATCTCAGTGGGTACAAGAGCCACACTTGGTGGCCTGGACCAGATGGGACTGGGCAGCCTGGCCGTGGCAGGGGCTGTCATGCTCCCATGTGGTTCTGACAGCGAGAGAAATATTCAGGCCTTGAGTGGCCTACGTAGCTTCTAGGGAGGGCATGGCAGCTAGGAGGGAGACCACGCCTGGCTGGGGCCCTGCTGACCCCATTTCCCTGTCCCAGGTGATCCTGGGCCTGGTCTTGGCAGATCATAAACCTGCAGGCCCAGGCCACAGACACGAGGATGCTGCATCTCGGTTTTCAGACATGAATCGGGACCCTAAAGCCAGAGATGGGTTTGTAATCCCAAGGGTCAATGTGCACTAAACTGTTAAAAAAGCAGCCCCTCTGTCCCCAGCTGCTGTGCGTCCTTGGGTCAATTCCTTCATTCTCTGGGCCTCTGCTTTCTTTGGATCTGCCTGATACTAAGTCTCTGAAGTGCTGCCTCTCGCTGCTCACAGAGGCGGGACACTGTCCCCTCACTCACCCCATGAGCCGGATACGTGAGCCAGCCCCAGTCTCCATGGATGGTCGATGTGTCCAATAAGTTCACTGTAAAAGAGGAAACAGGAGGGCATCAGGCCCTGCGACCCTTTGCCCAGCCCGTAGGAACAGCCCAGGCCACCCATGGGTCTGTGCTCTGCCCCCAACATAGCAACTCACCAGCTCTGCTGCCCCGAGAGGGAAAGACTCACTTGGCCCCACCTCCAACACCCACCCCGATAAAGCTGCCCAGAGCCATGTTTCTGCGCTGGGGTGCAGAGCCCCAGCTCTGCCACGTCGAAGCTGTGTGGTGGGGGCAAGCCCCTTCACATCCGAGCTTCTGTTTCCTCCTGAGGGTGGTCCCTGTCTCCTGGGGCTGTGAGGATGACCTGACCCTTGTCTCTTCTAGGTGGTCGTGGCAGTCCAGTGCTATGCTATAGGATCCTCTGTGTCCCCACAGTGGGGCCCTGCGCCTACTGAGCACAGCAACTGTGGAGAGATTTAGATGGGGAGGAGGTGTCTCTAGCACACCTACCGCCTGCTGGGCTCTGCAACGGGACCTCTGGATACCCGTCTTTGACCCTCACAATGCCTGTCCCCTCACTCACCCCATGAGCCGGATACGTGAGCCAGCCCCAGTCTCTGTGGATGGTCAACAGTCACAAAGGGGTCGCTATCATTTCTATTAAATGGGCAAAAGAGCTGAGCTGGAGAAGTGCAGGAAGCTGTCCAGAAGCCACAGGTGCAGGGGCAGTGCTTTGAGCACCTGCTGTGGCCCCTACACACATCATCGCCTGCCTGGAAGGCTGGGCCCGAGAAGCAGCACCTCTGGGGAGTTCACTGGTCCAAACAGTAGGTCTATTCCAAGTGAGAACCTACAACCAGGGACTCTGCAGTTTCAACAGTGAAGCAGAGAAAAAAGCTTGCCTTTGGAGTGAGACACTCTTGAGCTCTTGTCTCAACATAGCCACTTATTAAGCAAGTGACCTTCAGTTTCCCCACCTGTAAAGTGGGTTAGTAATACCTAAGAGTTTAGATGAAGGTTAAGGGGCCATCTATAAAGTGCACACTGGTGCCTGCTTTAAAGCTGGTCCTCATCCAGTCTGGTTTCCTTTACTTCCCACCTTTCTGGTCTCTCTCCATGTCCCTTGTGGTCACCTGCTCACTTGTGCAGATAAAGTGAGAAAACAGGGCCCCAGGTGTCGGCTCTGTCTCTGCCACTCTGTCTTTGAATAAGACCCATTACCTCTCTTGGGTCCTGTTTCCTTTCGATCTATCTGCTAATGACTGTATGACGGGGCTTTTAACTCTAGTCCTGTAGCTTTCCAGTTGTCTCTCTCTTCCATGAATCTGCCCTCCAAGCAACAATCCCGGGGCTTCTAAGAATCCCAGTCAGCCCTGTGGGCAGGTCACAGACACTTAATGCTGGGGCCCTCTTGGAACTTTCCCCGCAGGCAGCCGGGTGTCCTGCCTGAGACTCACATAACTCAGAGCCTGCCCCGAAACACGGAGACAAGTGTCCCCAGGCACGTCTGGGGTAGTAATGCTCTCCTTTGCTGATTTTCTCCTTCCTTCCTCCCACCCTCCCAACCCATTGTCAGAGACCCACGATGCCGGCTGGAGAGGGGTTGGTGGAACCAAGGAGGGGGCTCTGTGCTCCTCCCTGGCCCCCCGGGGCCAAGTGGGATCAGAGGATAGAGTGAATGTCCACTGGGGATTTCCCCTCCTTGAGCCAGCCCCATGCCAAGGCCACAGGCAGAGAGAGAAGAAGGCTTCCCACCTTCCTCCCTCCCTGGCAGGCACTGTTGAGAAATCTGGGTCAGGCAGCTCTCTCCTCCTGCTGCTGGGGGAGGGGGAGGGGGCCGCACTGCAGCTTCCCCCAGACCAGTGGGCCCTGTTTGGAGAGTGGGTGGGCAATGGGCACCATGGGCTCCCCCAGCCCAAGCACATCCCTGATGTGGGTCTCAGGGCTACAGGACTTCTTCTGCTGGCATGGAACAGACCCAGCTCAGACCTGCCCCTACCAGGGAGCAGCCCCACTTAACACCCATCATTTAGTATTCAACCCTAGAAAACCCCAGCTCTGGGGCCATCAGCTGGTCCCTCTTCTCCTCTGGGAAGCCCCGCCACATCTGTGGCTGGCTCTATACCAGACAGCCAGGAGGTTCTGATGATCCAGAGATAAGTCAAACATCAATTCCACTGGCGTAGGGAGGGACTATAGGATCCTGGGCCTGCTTGTTCCAGTTCCTCCTAGACCCTTTGCTGTCCCTTCCCTTCTCTCCCTCTGACCCTTCCTGACCCTTCCTCAGGGGGAATGAGGGGGGTCTCTCCAGGGAGGCCCTGGGCTGCCAGGAGGTTTATAGGGCTGGATGGCATTCAGTTTTAGACCTGCTAGGCCTGGGCCTGGGTCCCCTTGGGAATTCAGACCTTCTCGTCACCACAGCCAGCTGCTCTCCTGCCTTTTGTTAATTCCACTCTCTGGACTTGCACCCCCCCCAACTTACAAACTGGGAAGACTGGACTCCATGATCTCTTGGGGCCCTTCAGTGAAAAACACCACTGAACCCCACTGGGCCTCAGTTTCCCCAGCTGATAGATGCCCCCAGGCATCTGTCCTAGGCCTGCCTGCTTGGGCTGTGCTGGGGGTACCAAATGGGTGCCCCCCCTGCTCTGAGCAGCACAGATAATTCCTAAGCCTTCCCTGTTTGACTGTGGAAGGCATTATGCGATTTCTTTCTTTCTCCACTGCCGTCACCTTCTCCCATTCCATTTCGCTGAGACTAATACCTAAATTGATTTACATTCCCTGAGGACACAGCACATGATGGTGAGGCTGGAGAATTCGGGGTGGCCAGGGGATGTCAGCTAGCATGCCACTGCCTCGGAAATCGCCCCGAATTAGAGGACAGAGCACCCCAGAAAGCAGTAAGGGTCTGTGAGCCTGGTAGGGTTCAGGGCATCTCTGGAGGTGCAGAGCCCTTTCCCAGCCCATGATGAGCCCAGAAGGGCCACTGTGAGTGACCTGGCATTGGGGCACTCGGGCAAGCTGCACACTGACCCCTCTGCTGGGCCCCAGGTGAGATCAGCCTCCTTACTGATTTCCAACAGTCTCCCTAGCCAGCTCTGCCTCTGCACCAGTCCAATGACAATGCCAGGAAGGACCCCTAGATGTCCCACATGGAACCTGTGCATAAGCTCTGACCCTCAGGCAATGTCTCCTCTCTCCCCAGACAGACTTCCTGCTCTTGCCAGACCTTGCCTCTTTGCCAACTGTGGCTCGTCTCCTGGACACACCCCCACCAGGCCCATGCTGTCCTCGGCACGGGAATCTGGGAAAAGTTGCCTCTGCAGAGGGCCTGGTACTTGAGGCTGGGATTCTGGGAAGGTACTGGCTCCTTCCCAAAGATAACTATTGACACAAAGAATTGGGGTGCACCACTGAACTCCCAGAGCCTTGCTGTGGGCCTCGGAATTCCGCTGGACCAAAAACTGACTGCTCCCCATAGCCCCAAGGGCTCTGAGGCCCCTTGTGCCCCAATCCTGCCCTCAGCCAGGTGTCTCCTGGTACTCAAGGAACTGGGCCTCACCACTACCCACCCCACCAGCCCTGCCCACCTGCCAGCTCACCTCTCAGCCACCCTGCAACAGCCCCCAATCCCTGCTGGCCCATTTCACCAAGAACTATGATGATTTTAATCCGTGTCCATGGGTGTGCACGTGCATTTCTATGGGTGAGAATCCAAGTTGGCAGGTCTCCTGATGTACATGCCGTGACACATCTATGCATACATGGATGTCATGTGCCTATCTGCATGGTCACGCATCTGAGCATGTATGCATGTGTGAATCTGTGCACGTGTGCACTGGCTGCATTGCTGTGCCTACGCACGGAGGTGTGATGGGGACGCTGTGCACAAATGTGAGTCTCCACCAGCCCTGGTCTGCAAGTGAGAACCCCGACAAGCCTGTGTGCGCCTGCGAGCAGGGCGGGACTTCCGAGGGCTGCGCGCGCGCGCGCGCGTGTGTGTGTGTGTGTGTGTGTGTGAGAGAGAGAGAGAGAGGGAGGATCTGCAGTCTGATCAGGAAGAGGGGTACGTGTTGGGTGCTCCTGCTACCAATAAGAACCCAGGTCCAGCTTGGAGAGCAGCCCCAGCACCCTGCACAGAGCACCAAGGCCGGCTTCCTGGGAGATGCTGTGGTTCAGGCCAAGGGCTGGGCATGGGGAGCGGGACTGGTTGCATCCTGGGCTGGACTCTGGGGGGGGCGCGGGCGGTGGGGAGCCTGGGTGCTCCCTCTCTGCTCTCCTTGGCCCTCCTCCCCACCAGAAGTCACCTCCCGGACACTTTTGGTCCTAAGATGCTGTCACCCCTACTCCCTCCCTCAATCCTCACCACCTTCCCCAGGCCCTGAGTGACTCGGCCACCCTGGCTTTGACCCAGACAAGACACTGCTCTTGGGGCGGCCTGTCTCAGTTCTCCTGCAGCCCAGCCCTCTCCTCTCTCCATGCTTCTGCCTCCGAGGACGGGGCCGGCTCCTGTATCCTGTCCTCTCCCCGCTCCCAGCTTGTGGGCCACTGGGCCCATCCACGCGACTCCCAAGCCCCCCATCCTCAGCACCCTTACTCCTGTGTCCCCCAAGCCATCCTGTTCTCTGGTTCTCCCATCGCAGGTCTGGATCCTCGCCTCTCCATTCCATCTCCACCCCCTCCCCTCATTCTTGTATCCCTCTGTTGCTTGGTGCCCGCCACTCTCTGTTCCGTCCTCTGTCCCCATCCCTGTCCCCTTCCCTCTCTCCATGTGCCCTCTCCCCTCCATATCGTTTGCCTTCTTCCAGTCCTGGCCTCCTGTCCCCCCATGTTGGCTCCTCAGCGTTCTGTCACTAGGTCTGCATCCCTTGTCCTGTCCCCTGTCCTATCTCTGTCCCCCAGTCCCCTGTGCCTCGTTCCTCACCCCAAACCCGCAGGTCGCCGTGCACATCGCTCGTCCCTTAACCCCACAGCCTGCCAGGTGCCACCTCTGATCCCCTGGTTGAGGGCTCGGGTGCCCACTCGGGAGATCAGGGTCCAGGCTAAGGAAGTTAAGCCGCAGGCAGCGCGCGCCGCGCCCCCCATCCCCGGCCAAGCCGCCCCGCCCCGCGGCCGCTGCCACCGCTCACCTTCGCCGCGCGCCGCGGACACGCAGGTGGCGGCCGCCGCCGCGGCCGTGACGACCCAGAGCGCGGGGAGCAGGCGGCCCCGGGCGGGGGCCATGGCCGGCGGGCGGGCGCCGCGCACCTCGGGCTCGGCCGCGGCGGCGCGCTCCCCGCTCTCCCCGCGCTCCCCGCTCTCCCCGCAGCCGGCGGCCGGCGCACACCCGGCGCACACGCCGGCTCCCAGCCACACGCGGGCACCCGCGCCCGCCACCGCCCCGTCACGGCGCCGAGCCAATCAGCACCGAAGCGGGGGGGACGCGGCCCGCTCGGCCGCCACCGGCCGGGAGCCGCCGCCGCACGTGCGCACGCTCACACTGGCCGCTCGCACTTCGGGGCGGCGCGCGCCCGCGCTGCGCACGTGGACCCGGGACCACCGCGCTCCCGGGATCCAGGACTCACGGGGGATTCCCCGGAGACCACCCGCACGCGCAGTCTTACACGCGTGACCCGCGGGCACACAGAATGCCTGGCCAGGCGTTAGTCGCAAGCGCGCGCACTAGTTCAAGACCGAGGCGCTAAGACTCTGTCAATTTAAACAGCTCTCTCCCCTGCCCCCGGCCCCAGGACCTAACCCTGAACCGGCACGCAGGATTAAAGAACCGGCAGCGATGGTGTGTGCTTACTCAGGAACCGGACAGGCTCGAAATCCTAGCAGTGTGGCCTTGGGCAAGGGCCTTGATCTCTCTGAGCCTCAGGTTCCAGATCCGTGAAGCCCTATCTCCTGCTGTGAGGGCTGCTGTGAGAATTCGGTGACAGGCCCAGGTAGGCACTCAGCTTGTGGCAGGCACCCAGCCAGATGTCAGGTTAATGGCAGGTGCACTCCAGTGAGGTGAGGGTCGCGCTTCCTGCTTTTCCCCATCCTGACTTTCCCCGAGTTCCCGTTCCACCTCCACAATAGGGTTCTCATCCGCGCAGGCTGTGGGCCAGGACAGGGATGCAAGGCGACCTTCTGGGTGCCCCCTCCAAGTGTCTGGACATCCAGTTCTTGTAGTGAGAGCCCCTGGGAGCCCATGGCTGGTGGTGACATCAAGTGATAAAGGCCATTCAGGGAACACATGGCACATGCCAGGCCCTGCCCTGGGTGTCTTGTGCATTTGCTGTAGTGTAAGAGTACACACACAGCCCTGCAGGGAAGGAACCACTAAGGAAGACGGCGCTCAGAATAAGCCATCACTGGCTTGGACCGTACAGTTGGAGGTGCTCACGTCCAGGTCTGCTCAACTCCAAAGCCCGTTTCTTTCCAAGGTGTCTTTCTTTACCACAAAAAGGGGGAAGGCAGCTACATTTAGGAGCCCCCTTCTGGCAGTTCAGACTGCCTAAAAAATGTAGTGAGTCTCCTGTTACTGGAGGCATTCAAGCAGATACTAGCTGGAGATACTGATGGATGTAAATACAATGTGTGCCACATACATACATACATTCGTTTGTTCATTGGTGCTGTAAAAGGGGCAGGGAGGTATAAGCAGCAGATTCCAGTAGGCCCAGAGTGGCAGATTCAAACATCCACATGAGATAGGCAAGCAGACCCCCGAAGGCTGCTAGGAGAGTGTCCAGGCTCCCACCAGCATAGCCAGTGGCCACGTGAACCTAACTTTCTGCCTTTTTAGGAGCAGTTGGGATCTGGAATGTTTCTGTGGTGTACCCTGACTTTTGTAGGTGACAACTAATGTGAACACCGAGACACCAGCTTGGACCACCTATGAGTGAGGGGTCACACCCATGGAACTCTAGCTCATGCTGCAAGAGTCCCCAGGCTGAAGAGTCTGGGGCTGGGGATCACTCCAGGGGCATCCGGCGGGGCACAGGTGGGAACACAGTGTGACACTGCAGTCACAGCACTCTTGGGCACCCCTGCCCCAGACGGACTCCCAGAAATACTTACTGGTGGGGGTGCTTTGCAGGGGGCTGGGGTACTTGGACTCCAGGTGGACGTGGAACCAGTCCTACCCAGGTCTTGCCCATTTAGAGGGTGAGGAACATGAACAATGCAAATTTTGGGGAGCTGGGGCACCCCTTGAAGGCCTGGGGGAGACCAGGCTTGGTTCTCAGGAGTCTGCTCACAATCCCAGCACCTCTATGAAAAATGAGAAAATTCTTTTCAAAAAACCTTCTGTGGGACACTAGAGCAGGGGCCTTGCGGATGACCCCCTTCTGTGAAAGGCACACATCTCCCGGTCTGTCCCTCCCTCCGCTCCCTCCTGCTGCCTTGTCTTTCAGGGGCAACTTGGGAAGGAAGGAACCTGCTGACCCTGCTCCTGCAGAAACCGTGGACTGGCAGGGCCTCTTCCATCCTTTCCTGAGTGGCCTGGCAGCCCCAGGCAGGGGTGGGGTTTGGGTGGGCCTGAGGGCAGACAGTGTCATCCACAGAATTCTTGTTTCTTGAGGGACTTCCACCCTCCCGCCACGCCTCATTGTATCCCTTCAGAGCAGAGCTTTTACCTGTTTCACAGTGAGATTGGGGGAATGAGGGACTGTGAGGGGGATAAGCAGGACCTGTGACAGCGTGGTTACAGTATTTTGTCTCCTGTCCCTCACTGGATTCTGAACTGTAGGTGGGAAGAGGCCACACAGTGTCCTGGTTGAGTCCTCCTGGTGCATCATAGGGCCCCTGGAACATTTGTTGAATGACCAAGTGACCAGTGAACTGTTGTCCAAGGATACCCAGTGGGAATTGCTGGAAGTCCTTTCTGGGCTTGGATTGCAAAGCACTAACTGGACCCCCAAAAGGAGCTGGGCCTGAATTCTTCAAGAACTGAATCCGAGTAGCCCTTGCACTCTCCTGTCAGTCAGCGCCCTGGCACATGGGGACCTTGATGCATGGAGCAGGTGGGTGGGCAGGGCTTGACTCGGCCAGGCAGGGGGACCCCCGAGTCAGTCCCTCCCTACTTCCAGGTTCCTCCCTGACCCACATCTTTTCCTTTGGGAGTGGGAAGAAGGGTCCAAAGAGCGCACCCCTGGGGAGCATCAGTTAGGGAGCTTCAGTCTCTCAACTGTGAAAACGAGGATAATGCCACCACTCCACGGCTTGCTGTGGGGCGTGAGTGAGCTCCCAGGGCAAGGCGCATGGAGATCTAAGATGGGGAGGCTTGCTCTGAGCTGCCCCGCACCCGAAGGTTGCACCATTCCAGGCTCAGGCAAAAGATGGGTGTGCACATGAGTGTGGAGGATGGGGGCGTTTGTTGATGATTAAGTCTCCCCCATCCTACCCGCCTCCCCACCCCTGGCTCTGGATGTCTCATTGCCCCCAGCTCACTCAGAGCAGGGACAGGACTCCCACAGAGCAACTCCCACAGACTCCCCAGGGCTGGCTGGGTCTGTGGAAAAGGATGGGGGGGGTGGCAGTCCCCACATTTGCATATAAATCTCTTTCCCCTTCCCCCTCACTGGAGGTAGAGCTGGTAGAGAGTTTAGGAAGAGCCTGGATTCCTACCAGGAGGCCATGTCACTTCCTCCGTAGGGCCTCAGTTTCCCACCTGTGACATGCCTGCTCCAGCTATTTTCCAGACTGCAGTGGGCGTGGGGCAGCGTGGAGCGGGGCAGGTGCTGTGTTTCCAGGTAGTACAAGGTGACTTTGCGCTGCAGGAAGCCCAGGCGGGAGGAGGCAGCTTCTTGCTCAGAGTGAGGACGTGGCTTTTGTTTCCCAGAGACTCTTACCCGGACTGTAGGTACTGTGTTTAAACTTTGCCCCCCAGATACTTGTTCTCCGAACCCTGGGCAAGAGCATTGGAGATGGATGTAAATACAATGTGTGCCACATACATACGTTCAATTTTTTCTAGTATCACATTAAAAATTAAAATGAAATAGTGAAATGAAATGCAAGAATGTTTTTGTTGACTGAATGTTGCCTGCTATGTAATACTAATTCAACTTGCTAATTCAAGGAAACCACCTCGGCCCCTCCTCTGGCACTGAGCCCCGCCCACACTGACTGGAGGTGGTGGACATCACAGACCCAGACGTTGTTCTCACAGAGCTTCCGTCTAACCAGGAAGCAGATAAATAGGCAATTACCAAATCCCCTCCCACAGAAGGGAATGTTATAGAAACTGTAGCACCAAGCTTAACATCAAATTTACAATTTAAAAAAAATTTATATTTAAAGTCATTTTTAAGCATAAAATGCTGAATTTAATTTAGCCCTTTCTCAGTGGCTCAGAGTCATCACTCTGTACAAAGAATCGCTGACGGGAGGTGGAAAAGCACCCAAGAGGAGTTAGTGTGAACCACTGCTGAGGGCAGTACGGGACCCAGGTGCCCTCGGGCCACAGAGTCGGGTTCATTTCTTCCTCCTTGCCAGGCGGGATGCTGGGTCTCTGTCAGGCTGTCAGCTGCCTCTTCTCTCTGCTGCAGGGCTCCTGCCTTTGACGGGGTCCAACTGCTTCCTAAATTGCTGTTTTGATTCATCTGTGGACTATTTAAGAAAAATTAGCGCAGGTTAGAATTGCATGTAAAGCAGGAATCCAAGGGTCCCAAGCAAAGATTTCCCCATGAGTCAAGAATGTGCATCGGTAGTCAATGGTGGAGGTGCTAAGAGGTCTCCTCTGCTGACTCCTGGCTGTTCTTGGGATGTTTGTTCTGAGGGTATTTGTTCTCAGGTTGGAGGGTAAGTGAGGTGTTGTTATAAATACGTAAGAGGCTTATTAATGGCCAGGCATGCACAGACTAATTGCTTCCTCCTGTTTACACACAATCAATCACTTCCACAGTTTGGAACCACTGGGAAGCCCAGAGAGGAAGGGAAAGACACCTGGGTGAGGACGGGCCTGGGCTGCTCCACCCTTCAAGTTCAAGCCTGTCTTGTCCTAAAGAAAAAAGCCAGTGCCTCCTGCGGTCCCTCACTCACCTGGCCTACTGCCTTCCCTGCTCCCTGCCCTCCTGCAAGCTCTCTCCCAGCCTCCCCCCACCGTGCGTTCCACCCCAGCCTCCACCTGCTCCCCACCCCTTGCCACCAGCCTCCTAGCTGCACAAATGAGGAGCCTGACTGCCTGTCTGTGCTTCCTTCCTGGGGGACCTCCCCGTCCTGGGGTTTCTACAGCTGGTGAAGCACAGAGAGCACCATCTCTGTCCCACTGTTCTACCTCCACTAGCTGGCTGGAGCCTCATCATCTCTCATGGGCAGCCTTGGTGGCTCACTGCTGGCCTCGGGGTACACTTTCTGGGCCCCAATAGTTTCTCTCCACACCGAGTCCAAAGAGCCATTCTGTGCAAGACTGAGGTCACCTGTCCGGCGTCCCCAGCCCCTGTCAGAACTCTTCCAGCTGCTCTCTCCTTGCCCTACCTGCAGGTCTCGGGGCAGGTGGCCTGGCCCTGCCTTCTTCCCTTCCAGCCCCCTCCTCACCATCACCTCCTGGGATCCCCCATCTCAGCTCAGGACCCTTCCTCAGAGAAACGCCCTGGCCGTGGCCTAGTCCACACTCTCATATAGCTGTGACCACATCTGTCTGCACCTTGGCTGTTTCAACCCTGCCTACATGCTGTGACCCCCTTGAGTCACGCCATCTTCCTGATGTCCAGGTGGACCTGTGCCCTTGCTGGAACCCCACATCACCCACATCTGCCTGGGGGACCCCTCAGGATGCGTTTGATGCTTCACCTTGGCTCTCTTTGAGGCTGGCCTGTGCCTGAAAGTGGGACTGGGTTCTCTGTGTCTTCAGGCAGGTCACGTGCCCTCTCAGGGTGATGCTGAGCCTGGGGGAGGTCTCTGAGGACTCTCAACATCTAGGATAACATGACAGAATATTCACTGTTCTTATTAATCTTAATAACAATCCTTTGAAACGAGTTCTATTCTTATCTACATTATCTCTACATAAATGAGAAGCGGGTGGGGGAGGGGTGACATGATTTGTCCAAGATGTCACTGCTGTTAAGTGGCAGACTCAAATCTGCCTGGCTCCAAAGCTGAGGCACTGAGTCTTGTATGAGGCAGAGGCTACTTGCATGAGGGGGACCAGAGAGGACGCAGAGAGGGAAGAATCCTGGATGGGGCTGGGTGGTCCAGAGGAGAGAGCTGGCCCTGACCCCTTAACCCTCTACATGGAAGGCGATGCTACTCATGGCCCTCGGGGCAGAGCAGAGAGGCTCTGCCAAGTAAAGGCCAAGCTAGGCCTGACCTTTCAGCTCAGGAACAGGATAGGCAGAGTCCTCCACCCCCCTTTGAAAAGTCTGGAGACAGAGCTGCTTGCAGCAGCTAGGGAGTCCCAAGATTTGTCCACAGGCAGCAAAGAGCTTGCACTCTGGAGTCAAATCTGCTTCACACCCTGGGGCTGGCCCTTCCTATGTGCTGTGTGGCTCTGGGAGGTCAGTTTGCTTCTCTGAGCCTCAGTTCCGATATGTAAGGTAGGGTCACTACCATCTGCCCTTTAGGACTATGAAGAAAAAGACCCTCCATGGGTCATCGCCCTCTGCCAGCACCTGCAGCCCCAGTCCTAAGACCTCCCTCAGGGAGCAGGACAGAACAGGCAGCAGATCATTATCAGAAAGGGGAGCATTAATATTCCTGATATTAAGAAATAACCTTATCATCTTTCCACCCATTAGAAAGGACGAGCCCACATAGCCTCCTGACACACAGGAGCAGCTCTCTTAGTTTGCAGGTGAGAGAGAGAGAGAGAGAGAGAGAGAGAGAGAGAGAGAGAGAGAGAGAGAGGGAGAGAGAGAGAGAGAGGGAGAGAGAGAGAGAGAGGGAGAGAGAGAAGGAGGAGGGAGGAAATCGTGTGTGTGTGTGTGTGTGTGTGTGTGTGTGTGTGTGTACATGCAAGAGAGCAGGACGGCATGGGTGGATGGGTCCAAGTCCCTGGTGACAGTGACTTGCCGTGGGGTAGGGTTGCGTGGACAGCACATGGGTGGGTGAGATACCTCACCTCTCTGTAGCAGAGCCTCTTCCCCGGCAACCCCAGGGTGGTTTGTGCCCCCGTGCTGTGCTCTAGAGACCTGCACCTGCCTCCTTCCCCCAGCAGGTGGGGCTGAGATGGAAGGAGCGGGGGTTCCATCACTGAGCAAAGGCAGGGCAGACACCCAGGGCCAGGCCAGGCCAGGCCATCGGCACTGTGGCCCCGTGTCAGGCCACCCTGAAGGCCTCGGTTGCTGTTGCTACAGCCTGGGTGCCATATGGCCATATTCCCCTCCATGTCTGCTCTCAGAGGGCAAAGAGGAAGCCTGTCTCCCCTCCATCCTGTTCCTTCTGCTGCACGTCCTATGGCCTGCTGAAGAGGGGCCCGTGCTGGGTGGTACTTCACCCCCTTCATCCAGGGAACTTCTAGTCTGGTGGCCATTTCATGGCAGGAGGTTAAGGCTGTGGACAAGCTACTGAAGGGCCAGAGGAGGGAGAGCCGGATAGTGTGTGCAGGATGGTCATGGGGGGAAGAGGTCAGTGACTGCTGCGCCCAGAGAGAGGAGGTCACTTCTCTGAGGTTGCACAGCTAACAGCAAATATGGAACCAGAGCTGTTTCCTCCTCTTCCTCATCCAGTGTTCTAGCACCCACCCTGGGCCATCTCAACATGGAGCAACCAGGACACGGAAGAGGCCAGTCTTCTTTACATGTCAGTCCTGGGGAGATGGGGAGGAGGAGTCCATGTCCTGACTGCAGCAGAACAGGATAGATGCAGGAGGGGGGGAGGTGTCCACCTAGGGCTGGGCACACTGCAGTTCCCCCCTGCACTATGGCCTTATGCCAAGGCTGAGAGGGTATCATCCCATTTATATTAGCCGCCCTGGGGCTCATGGAGGAAAGACAGGGATGTGAACCCCAGGATATCTGTCTCTCTGGCCTGTGTGTCCCCCTCAGTCAGAGGACTTCCTGGGGGTGGGTTTCTTCGGAAGATCACAGAATGTAACTTGGAAACTGGAAACCCATTAGTGGCTCAGAGGACACCTAGAAGGAGCTTTTGAGAGTCCTGTTTAATTTAGTTTTGTCCCGAATGTAGATTTACTCCCAGGAAAACGAGTGGAAGAGAGGTGGCAAGAGTCTAAGGTGTCAGAGGCCCAGCAGATGCCCTTGTGCCCCAGCTTTCTGCATGCCAGCCAGACTGTTCCAGCCCTGGCCAAGGTCATCTGGGAAGAAAGGCAGCTCCCTGCCCAGCGGGCTGCTAGGCTGGAGCTGCGGATGGGAAAGAGCTGAAGGACAGCGATTCAGCGAGAGCGAATTACTTAGAGGGGAGGCTGGGTGGGATGGCACCGTGGTGACAGATCCCTCAAGCAGGAGGCTTCCTGGGGCTGCGGTGACAGCCCACTTCAGCCTGTAGAGCGGGCGCAGCACTGGAGACAGCCTGGCCCAGGTCAGGGTTGTCTGAAACCCTGATGCCTCTTTCCCATGAGGCACAAGACTCATGCCATCACCAGGACCACCTAACAGATCCTCTCCTTGACCTCAGCCTCCAGGCAGCCTCCTTGCCTTGGGGGCCCCAGCCAGGGTAACTTCCCAAAGCAGGACAGTTGCCTGCTCGTCACCTACGGCCAGCAGGTCTGTCCCACTGTCCCAGGAGAAAGCTCCTGCTGCCTGGCTCTCTCCTTGCAGTCGCCCTGGCTCTGTCTGTGCTGAGCACTGTCCCCTCACCTGACTCTTCCCCCAGGCCTCCTACTTTGCTGCACCCTGGATCTTACCTCCTCCTCACAGTCAGTGCCTGACTTGAAGACCCATAGCCAGGTTGGGTGTCCCAGTGGTCCAGCACGGACCCTTTGACCACCCCGTTATCACATAGGCGTTCTCCCAAGGTGAGGGGCTGTGCTCTGTGTCTCCCCCTGTTGCTCAGTTCCGCCTCAGTGGACCACAGCGTGGCAGTGCCTGCTCACCCACCTTGCCCACGTACCGGGTGCCTTATGATCGCCCCCTTGATAAAGGAAAAATGGAGCCCATTTGGGAGGGACGTGCTGATGCCAGCAGGGCATCCGGGAACCCTGGCTTACCCAGAACCCTCCCTACATCCTGCCTTTGATGCCTTGGCTCTGGGGCTGTTCCCCGTTGATGCTGGCTTCTTGAGGCCCCTGACTGTCTGAGCAGCTTCCTCTGGGGTCTCGGTGCTGCTCCCTCAGTGCAGCCAGGAACTGACAGCCCCTCCTCTCTGGCTCTCCTGGCCTCGTCCCTCGGTCCCCAGTTGACCTCTGAAGTTCCTGACCTCACCCAGTCGTGCTGCCTGGTCTCGGACTCCTGCCTCCCGCTGCTGTTTCCCATCTCCTCACTCCAGGTCCAAACTCTCGGCCCCACCCGGCCTACAGCTTACTGGCCTGTGCCATGTCCGCCCGTGGAAGTGTTTCCGTCCCCGGAGCCCTCTGAATTCCTCAGCCTGTCCCTGCTCCAGAGCTTGGCCCCACCTCCTCTCCCACCAGACAAGGGGCTGGGGGCTGGGGATGATGAAGTTGTCTGGGAAGGAGGAAGCTAAAGATGTAAACGAGCCCGTGAAATCCCTGGTGACAGCCGTGACCGCGGTGGCTCTAGCCATTAAACATGGAGCTTTAACGGCCCTGAAATACACCTGGGGCGCTTGTAGCTGCTCCTGCTCGACACGTGCACACGCAGGCTGGGCACACGCAGGCTGGGCACACGCATGCCGGTTCACATGGGACCAGTTAGCCACACAGAATGGGGGGGGGGGATGCGGCCAGCACCCTCCCCCACCCTGCTGTGTAAGGATGGGAAACTCAGTCCACAGTGAGGGACCAGGCCTCTGTCCACCATTTGTGTCCTGTGCAGCACCCCCATTCCAAGTCATACGATGTTTTCCTACCCCCCCACTCATCCTGTGTCCTCCCCAAAGGAGTTTGATCTGGGCCACATGCTATTTAATATCTGGCCTCTTCTGTCCCTCAGCACAGCCTGGGAACGTATGGCTGGGTGCCCAGCATTGGAGGGCACCGAAGGGCATGTTGGCTGAGCACACTGTCCAGGATCTCAGGTTTGCCCAAGACCCACTGGTGGAGCCTGATGCCCCGGCTGGGGACTCTGGGCTCTGGGTTCCAGCCTTGCCTTTGTCCTCTGTGTGGCTAAGATTTTCTGTCTCTAGGCATCCATGTCCTTCTTTAAAAAGTCTCCATCCTGCCCTGAGGCATCCTGTAGGCTTATCTGGAACCTACTGGTGGGTGTCTCAGGCCCATGGCCTGCTGGGAATTCTCCCCTGTGGCCACCATTTTCATTCACACAGCGCCAGGCACAAGGCACACAGGATACAGGGAATCCTGTCAGAGTGGCTTCTTGGGAGAGTCCTGCGTGCTGGTTCTCATTTCTCTTTCCAGCCGAGGCTCTCAGCTCTCCTGTCCCCAGCACTCAGTTGGTGCTCCCCGCCCCCATGCTGAATGAGGCTTCAAACTGCTCCAGCTTAGGTCTCTGAAAGCGTCCTGCTCCCTCTGTGTGGGCTGCCTCAGTCTCCCAAATGCTCATCATCCCAGGACCAACTGTGGAGGCACAGCCATGTAGGGCAGTGTGTCACCTTCAGGTACCGCAAACTTTAGAAGGTGTGGTGGTGTCTTTTCCAAGGCTTGGCCTAGCACATAGTAGGCACCAACTCAGGTTTGCTGAATGAATGACAGAGTGCAGCTCAGGGTTGACAGGGCTGGTGCACGTTCCTGGGATTCCCATGGGCTCCCACATCAGGTCTCGGGCGGCCTTCTGCTCTGTGGGCACCGAGGCCTGCAGTACCACATGTGACTTTTTCTAGGTTCAGGCCCCTCTGGTGGGTCCCTGAGTCCAGCTTGGCCAGGGCAACCACCCTGCCTCGATGGATGCCACCAAATATGCCACAGACTGAGCTGGGGACACCCATTCCCTCCTGGATGCCTTTTCCAAAGACAGCAGCCCCGCTCATGCTCCTAAGGGGCTCGGCACAAACTTTCCTACTCACTTTTACCCTTTGCAGGGGTCTTTGGTCACAAATGACAAGAAGAAGGGTGCCAAGGAATTATATTTTAAAGTTCCTGAGCTGAAAATGGTCCCTCCTGGCCTGGTGGCGGCTGGTAATAAGACCCAACCCTAAAGGGTTTTTTGCAGTGGAAAAGCCAGAGTGGGGGTAGTGGGAGAGGCTGGTAGTGGAGTGAAGGTAGCCAGGCAGGGGTGCAGTGACAGCCCTATGTAGGAAGCTGCTCTCTGAGGCTGAGAGTAGGAAAGAGGGCAAAGCTTCAGGGGAAAATGAAATGCAGGCAAATCTCAGGACGGGATGCCAGGCCTGGGGCTGGGACGCTGGTGAACATAGGGGGCAGACAGTGTGTTTGGGGGATCTGCTTAGTCATCTGGGAAGTGGGGAGGGCCTGGGCCTCCGCGTGGGTGAGATGAGTTAGTATTGATAACAACACCCGGCACGGAAGGGCCTTCTCTGAGTGTTGTTACTGATGGCCCTACGTGTGTTGTTCTTATTGTTATCAGTACACTAATCGTGACCATTTGCTGGGTGCTGTTTGTACAACAACACACCTGACTCTCACCACGCTGTTTGTGAGTTCTCTACCCTGCTTTGCAGAGGTCTGGGGGCGGGGGAGGTCAGTGGTTCTGGATCACTTAGCAGCAGAGGAATAAAGACCCAGAAGCCCACATCTGCCCTGGGTCCCCGCTGAGACCTCTGTCCCACAGCCTGAGGCTTTTACCTTCCTCTGCACCTTGCTGCATCCCCCACCAGTGTTGGGGTGGGGGTTTTGAAATTCTCTGGGGAAGAGGTGTGGATTCCTGAAGGCAGTGGGCCTGCTGTGTGACTGAGGGCCGACCCAGCAAACCTGCTCTGAGGGAGCCCTGGTGGTGACCACCGATGGCTGGGCACCTGGGGGCCATGGTTGGGAGGAGGTGGCCCCTTTCTGGACCCTGGGACATTGACCCTGCCTAGAGCCTCTGGCCTCCACTCATTTCCCACAGGGACCCGTTTAAGAGCAATGATCAGCTTGCTAGCAGACTTCAAAGGTAGTATTTGATGAGTTTTAGCAGCTTCAGCAAAACTCTAATTTGAATTTCAGGCGCTGGTGTGTGATGTCCTCGGTGACAGTTCCGAGGGATGCTCGGGCTCGGCTGTCATCGAGGGGGGCTTCTCACAGCAGCCTTCCCAAGGAAGAGAGGCGGGGGGCTGCAAGGAGGGAGCCGGCTCCACTGAAGCTCCAGAGAAGAGGCGGAAACAGTGACAGGGAGAGAGGGCTGCAGGAGGGAGGGGATGCAGCAGAGATGGGAGAGGGAGGGGGAGAAGGCTGTGAGCCAGTCAGAGAAAATGGGGGTGAGGTTAGGAGGAGCGACAGAGAACGGCAGAGAAGGGGCAGGGGAAGAGAAGAAGACCCAGAGATAAAAGGAGGGGGGAGAGAAGGAGAGACAGAAAGAAGTGGAGAGACACAGAGACTGACGGGCCATAGTGGAACCAGGGAGAGCCAATGACCTGGACAGGCAGAGGGACGCTCCGAGAGAGAGCCGCTGCCCAAGAGCAGAGGTGCAGCAGAGGGAGGTGGGGGAAGGAGAGTGGCAAGCTGAGAAGCACAGCAGGAAAGGGTGAGGAGGACGGCCTGCTCCTGTTCAGTGCCAGGCAGCTCAGGAGCCCTGGCTCCAAGGGGGCGCAGGACAGGCCGGGTCCAGAGGGCTGAGTGGTGGCCTGGGTTGGGGAAGTGGGCGGGCTGAGAGAGCAAAGCGTGGCCTCCCAGTCCCCTCTTGTCCCACAGACCCCTCCTTCTTGAAGGAGGCTATTCTCTAGGTGAAGTCGCTCACCACCCAGTGCCACTGTCCTGCTCTGCCCTGGCCTCACACCTGGTGTCCTGACACGCACAAGTGAGCAGTTCCCAAGCAGGAGCGCAACTGCCTGATCTGAAGAGTTTTATATAGATTAGTGTCACTCTGAGGTTTTGGGTTGGATAAAAACGTAGTTAAAATTAATCTCACTTGTTTCCCATGCAGCACTCTACCCAACACACACACACACACACACACACACACACACACACACACACGGCACTCTACCCTGCATGAACACACACATGAGGTAGTTGGGAAGGACAGAGGAAAAGAAGAGACAGAAGGAAAGAGGGATCCAAGAAGAAGACAGTCACTTCCCGGTTGTTTCTGCAGCACCCAGGATAACACACTGTACAGCAAGCCAGGAGGGCACAGAGATACGGCACCTCTAAAGGGCACAGCCTAGCACCTGGTACCCCGAACCTGAGCTGACAGACCCACATCCCTCCAAACAGAACCAGATTCTGAGACCTTTTTTCCCTTGATGACCCTTCCCAGGGAGATGAAGGTAGTGCCTGGCTCCTCCTGCCAGCTCTGGGCTGGACAGAAGGCTTCAATAACCCAGGTCCTTTCAAGGCCATGCCATATCTCAGCAACCTCAGAGCTGAGCTCTCAGGGCCACCAGCTGGCACTTGGCCAGGTGGGGAGGGAATGGGAGAGAGAGGGGAATCCATAGCCCTGGGAAGGAGTCACCATCCTGTGAGGAAGGTGAGAGGACAAGACTTGATGTGACAAGAGATCTGGAGCCACACTGTCCAGTGTGGCAGCTACTGGACACCTAGGGGCTACTGAGCATTGGAACATAGGTAACCTGCACTGAGATGATGTTTAAGGGAAGAATTGTAAATTCTCTAAGTAGCATTTTACGTTGATTAATATAACTCTGGCATTTTGGGTTGAATAAAAACATAACTATTAAAACTATTTTCCCTTGTTTTATTTCTCCCATTAATGTGGTTATTAGATTCAGAAGTTTACATGTGGTTTATATTGTATTTCTGTCAGGCGGCACCTGTGTTAGACTTTCCAACCTAAGAGAACCCTTAGACCTAGAAACTCTGAATATCCTTGTACAGGTGGGAGAACCAAGGCCCACAAGGATGGGACTTGATCCTGGTCTCACAGCCAGAAAAGCTTGCTTGGAAGACTCAAACTCAGATCGCAGGCACGGAGTTGCTGGTGCTAACTGGGCACACGAGTTCATTAGGATGAGATGAGAAAGCATAATTTCCAAGAGTTCAAACAACTTCCACATGGCTTAGGAGCTTGAAAAGGTTCTTGCTAGGGCTTTTGGAAGATCCCAACCTCAGCCCGAGGCCTCACCAAAGATGGGGTCTATGAATTAAAGTCACCATGGTCACTCAAGGGGTGCGCTCATTTAAAAAGCTTCAGCAGGGCAAAGGAAAAGCTGAAGCTGCACTGGGGACAATTAGGACTCTGCAGAGCCCTCCCAGGGTGGAATTAAAGGCAGGCCAGAAGGGAGTATGAGCTGCTCAGTGCCTAGGGACTCTTGGGATCCAGCAGAGGCTGTAGGAGAAACGGAGCCTGGGTCCTAAGTCAGAGCTGGCTGGGTGACCTTGGGCAAGTCCATCAGCCTCTCTGGGTGTGGGGACTCAAGTGTGGGCAGATATCAAAAGGTATGAACTTGAGGATCAGATGAACCCTGCTACCAGGTCTGCCAGTTACCAACAAATGCTCTCTGGGCACCTACCCAGTCCCTGTTCCAGAGCCCAAATGTGAACCATGTGGTAGGCCCTGCCCCGAAGGGCTTTGGGAAGGAGACCGACCAAGGAACAGGGAATTTAGGAAATGTTAGATGGTGCTAGTGCTATGAAAGAGAAATTAAAGGTGACCGAGCGCTGGGAAGGCTGGTACAGAGGCAACTGCAGTACAGTCTAGGACAACTTCCAAGACAGGAGCAGGACAAGGCTGGCAGGACACAGAGGAGGACTTCCTGGACTCGGGGAACTCTGAGGCATGGCCGAAAGGTCTTTAGGAAAGGCTGGGGGGCGGGCCGACACCTGCGAGGCACCAGTGAAGGCTCTGAAGACAGGACTGCTCCTGTTTGCCCCTGAGACGGGGTGTAGTGGCAGGGGTTTGATGGCCTGAGTGAAGGACACGACACTGTGGGAGGCTGCAGGGTTGGCCTCCAAGGGCCTGTCTGCCCGAAAGCCGTCAGTACTCCATGTCGGGTGCTGTGGGGACTGAGCAGGCCACGGTGGGTCAGATCTGTGTCCTGAGCAGAGCTCTCTGACAGCTGAAGGCCTGGGAAGACAGCTCTTGGGCCCCAGGGCCTTCTCTTTTCTAGCTCGGGGTCCCCAGGGCCTACAGATGCTCCAAGCCTATCTCCTCTGTATGTGCTCTGCCTGTCAATGGCCCCAAGAAGAGCATGATCGGGGCTCTCAGGAAGACCACCCGGGCCACCCAAGAGAAGCGGGGCCCAGAGGACTTGTAGGCCCGGGCCCCTGCCTGTCTTCTCACGCCGTGTGTGCCTGATTTCTGCCACCGGGTTAAATCCCGGCTCCCCATTTACTCCCTGTGTGACCTTGCTTGAGACGGACTTCCCTGTGCCTCAGTGTCCTCGCCCAGAAAGGGGACCCTCCCCACAGGGTGGCTTCCGTGTCCCCCACCTCCCACACGCTGGTGGGGAGGGCAGGGCAGGGGCTGGGCTTCCCTCCCACTTTAGAGATGGGCTGGCTCTTGTCACTGGGTGTACTGTTTGCCTATTTTCTAGATTGTCCCTCGCGAGATGGTGTCCTTAAGGGCAGTGTCTCTGAGCTTATCACCTAAGTCCCTAGCACCGGGGCTGTACCCCGTTCGTGCATGGTATAATGAGTGTGTAATGAGGCTCCCAGCCTGACCCTCTCCACCTTCCCTCGGTGTATGATTTCTCACCTGTTTCCCAGTATTGTTCCCCAAGGATCCTTTCAAGGCATTTTCCCAAGAGTTAATAATACAGGTGGAGTACATATGTGTGTGCGCGCCGCAGGCAGCTGCGCTTTGTAAATGAAAAGGAGCAGATTTTCCACCCCAGTAGCCAGCCAGCGCCCTCTTGAGGATGCACACCTTGACCTCAGGCACCGGAGAGCTGCACGCCTTCAACTGCACCAGCCCAGGCACCTTCATCACCCCACCACAGCTCATCACCTCTGGCTGATAGGTGCAGGTGGCGAAATGATGCCCCGGCACATTTGCTGGTTGGATGGGTGCTCTGGGAGTCAGACACGGAGCCCTCTCCCCACTCGGAGGACAAAGGCAGGAAAGTGGGCCTTGTGTAGTTACAGGAGGGCCAGGGTAGCACGGCATTTAAAGATTGTCTGGTCCAAAGTCACTTTACGGATGCAAAGATCGAGGCCAAGAGAATTGTGAGAGCAGGGGTAGATGGGAGCAAAAGGAGGAGGAGGAGGCTGAGAAATTTGTAACTGAGTGTGAGCCCCTTGAGGGTAGCGGTCAGGCCACATCCTGCCCATTCCTGAGGCTTGGTGGCCCATCTCATGTGTGACACAGGTTAGATGTGCAGGGCGTGTTAGATGAGTGGATGGATGGATGGACGGATGCAAGGACAAGTTGATGTTGATCTCTTCCCCACCCAAAGGAGGGATGAGTCTGGACTACAGCTGAGGCTTCCAGGGAGGCTCTACGATGCCAGGTGCCAGCGGGGACTCAGGTGACAACACAGGCGCCACACTGCTCCGTCCCAAACTTGGCACTCACCACCCTTCCTCCCCCCTTGCCTCCAAAACCCGCCTCCTCCAGGTCCTCCCTCCAGCAGCGCCATGCTTCCACTTGGGGGTCGTCCTTGAACTCATTTCTTTCTTCTCAAATCCCATGTCCACTCCATCAGCAAATCCTGTCGGCTCTACTCGACCACTCCTTACCACACTCTGCCATCCTCATTTTCCTTGCTTGGCTAACAAGCGAGCCACTCAGACATTTTCTTTGGTTGAAGCCCTATTTGCATTTTTATGGAACTCTGCTGTGATGAGATAACTGCAAAGCCCCTAAGTCATCCCCCACACCCACCCTTTTCCCTCATGGTTCTGCTCTGCACGGCAGCCACAGCACCTCTGCTCAAAACCTTCCACTGGCCGCATGTGTGTAAAACAACCCTGGCAGTCTTGTGTAATCTGGACCCCAGCTGCTTTTCTAGCTTCGCTTCTTGCTGCCCTTGCCCTTGTTCATTGTTTCAGCTGCACTGGTCCCTTCAGTATTCCTCAAAGAGGTTGTGCATATTTCAGCCTCAGGGCCCTTGCACCTGCTGTTCCTCTGCCAGGAGTGTTCTCCCTGAGACATTCACAGGGCCACTCTTCCAAGCTAACAGGTCTTTGTTTAAGTCACTTAAAGCTGAGACATCTCCTGGCTACTCTGTCTGCTATGGCTTGAGTATGTCCCTGAAATGTTCATGTGCTGGAAGCTTGGTCCTCAAGTGGCATTACTGAGGTGCAGCCTAATGGAAGATATGAGGTCAAAGGGGGCACTGCCTGAGGAAGGGGTTAATGCAGCCTCACAGGGTGAATCAGCTCTCTAGAGAGCAGGTTGTTAGGAAGCAAGGCTGGCCCCTTCTGCGTGTGGCCAGTTCCCTTTCCCCTTATCCATTAGATAACCATGGGAGTCCTCGCCAGAGGGCACACAGAAAAGGCTGCCTGATCTTGGACTTTCTGCCTCCAAAACTGTACATTAAATATTGTTTCTTTATAAGGTACCCAGGCTCAGGTATTCTCTTATAGCAACAGGCAGTGGACTAAGACACTATCTAAAATGCCAACATTGCCTGACACTTCCTACACATCCCTCCTCCCTGGTGCTTACTGTTATCTAGTAAACTGTCTCCTCTACTAAACTCAAGTTACTTGGGAGCAGGCAGTGTCATCTGTTATTTGCTGTAGAGTCCAGGGCCCAAAACAGGGTAGCCATAGTACATGCTCAGCAAATCCTCGTGGAAGGCATGAGTCCTAGGAGTGTGGGGAGGAGAGATGCACAGCAGGGGATGGTAGTGGTCTCAGGAGGCCCAAGGCATGGTGTTCTTGTTCCCTTTCATTCACTCTCTTTACAGAGTTGCTTGTCACTGAGCTCTGTGCAGGCTTAACACACAAACACAATACTTATCTGCAACACCTGTATTGGTCAAAGTCACAGCACAGAATAGAACGGTGGTTGCAGGTGCGGGGGAGGAGGGAGAGCTGGAGTGTGCACTGACCAAGATGAGGCTTCTTCAGGGGGTGATGAAGAAAAATGTTTAATGGGCACATACCTTCAATATGAGACGAAGAGAAAGTTCTGAAGGGGGATGTGCTGATGGTAGGACAACCATGTACATGGACTTAATGCCACTGAACTTTGCACTTGAAATGGTTTTTGGTTAATTTTTTAATGTATATTTCACTACAAAATAGTAAAATACAAAATAAAAGCCAGAACACAAATGAGCACCTGCTCAATACTGTGGCTGTATGGGGGAAGATATCCAGCTGTGTGAGGGAGGCAGCTATCTGAGGTAGCTCTGGAGGGCAGGGAGGGGCTGAGTGCAAACAGCTGGCAGAGGGCGTGGGTGGGCCTGGCCCTGAAAGCATGTGCTTGACTGGGTTCACACGGTTCATGCTGGGGGACCCTGAAGCCCTATGACCTCCCCAGCCCCCGGATGCCTAGGTTTGAGCCCCTAGGAAGACACTGGGGAAGGTTCTGACCAGGAGATGGGGCAGCCGAGGGCATCCAGGGGATCCTATCTCCTCGGGCCTTCTGTATACTGGGGTGAGGAAGCCCCCACAAAGCCGGGCTCACCCAGCCAGCCAGACTTGGAAGATCTGGGCCTCGGGCCCTGCCTTGTGCAGGTGGCACTGACGCTGCAACAGTAGGCGGTCAGTGGAGATGCTCCTGGCAGATTCCCCTCCTCCTTGCTGACCCCATTTTGCAACAGTTGGGCAGGGCCACTGTCCCCCCGCTGGGCCAGCCCTTCTCCAACTCTGGGAAGCTTCTGTCTTCTGGGGCTAGCTGCTTTGGCCACTTGTTGCTGCCAGGTCCTCACCCTGGGCCAGCACCAGCAGCACCATGCCCACGGCCACTGAGGGAGGCCTGGCTGCCTCGGGAAGCCCTCCTGGAGCTGCCTTCAGTTCCGTACCTGCAGTTTGGCCCAGAGGAGGGCATGTTCCCCGTTTGTCCTCACTTCCACCACCACTCCCTCAAATGCGTCCTGGGGTAACGGGGTACTGCACACTGGCTGTGGGGCCACGCCCTGCCAGGCTCACCCAGGCCTTGGGACACTCTGTGCCAGATCATCACAGATGAAGAAACTGAGGCTCAGAGACAAGCGACGCTACGTGGAAGTGGCAATGTCAGGTCCAGAATTCTGATTTCTCAGCTACTGGTGCAGCAGAAGGAATCCCAGAACACTGGAGAAGGCTCTTAGAGGTTGTCTCGTCCACTTGCTGGGGGCGGGGGCTAGAAAGGCTTGCTGTCCAAGGTCACACGACTCACAGGTGACAATGAATTCAGTTTGCCCATGACTCCCATTATAAGTGGGCTGGCCTGTTGCCACAAATCTTATTAGTTCCGAAATGAAACAAAAACCGCATTTGATATGGGCTGGCAAGGTGGTGTGAGCCTGTAGCCCCAGCTCCTCCAAGGCTGAGGAAGAAGGGTTGCTTGAGGCCAGGTGTTCGAGGCCAGCCTGGGCCACATAGTCAGACCCCACCTCAAAAAACAAACAAAAACCCCAAAAAGATCATGGTATGCTCTTTTCAAAATGTACTTACCTTAAGCAAGGACATTCTACAACAGTTGTCAGAAAGCCCAGGATACCCAGGTGAGGCTGTGCCCTGAGGGTTCTGTGCTTGGCCCTGCAGCCCGCTCTGTGGGTACAGCTCGTACCCCGACAGAAGGCTTGGTATAATGACACCTTCGCAAAGGTGCAGGGAGAGTGGGGCTCCTAGCTGCCTTGGTGGCATCTCCTAATTTCCTTTTAGCTCTTGTCAGGAGCCGATGAGAGCAAGAACAGGGCGATTTGCATTTACGCCAGTGAGGCCCTTCCAGCAGCTCAGTAATCGCAGATAAACTTCTCGGCCTTTCTGAGAGCTGGTATATTCCTCTGTGCAATAGGACCACAGCACTGACATCAGCATCAGGATCTGCATGAGGGAGTTAGACGGCCTGGCACACGGCCTGGGGAAGACAGGTGCTCAATACGCAGTGTCCACCATGATGAGGATGAAGACAGAGGGCGCAGGCTGGGGGGTGGTACTCGCTGCAGGAACCTTAATGAGCAACATGAGGTCTTCCACATCTCGTGTCTTTCCCTCCCAGCACCGAGCACTGAGGCTAGTGTCGTGCACGCGCCTGTGCCTGCATGTGGGCTCAGCACCTAGCTCTACGCTGTCTAATGCTGTGCTAGTCAGCAGGTGACCATCAAAATTAAAACCTCAGCTCCTCAGTCCCACTGGCCACATTTAAAATGCTCAAGAGCTACGTGGGACCAGAGGTTCCACGCTGGGCAACACAGAGCAGTACTGCCTCCATCAGCCCCACAGGACTGTGCTGGTCTGATGATCTGCTGTCGTAGTGGTGCCTGGCCCATGGTGGCAGTTAGCAAAGCGCAGCTCTTGAGCTGCCCTGTTGCGGGGCTGCTGGCAGCACCTGGCGCCCTCTTGCTGGCCCGAGGCCCCCTTCTCCCCTCAGGGCAGGTATGAGGCTGGGCCAGCTTCTCTAGTTGCAGGTCTGCTGTGGGCTTCCCAAGTGACAGTTTTTCGTGACACCTCTGTTCCTTCACTGGAAAAGTCTTTTCCTGTCCCTGCAGGCTTAGAACATTGTCACCAGAATCAAGTAAATGATCTCAAGTGCTCTGGGGCTTACAGGCCAGGATGGACATGGGGGACACCATGGGGAAAGGGAAAGCCAGGTTTGGTGTCAGAGAAGCTGGGTTCCATCTCTCGATCGCTGAGGAACGTTAGTATGAGGCTGAGGTCTTGACTGCCTGAACTAATTTACTGTAAAAGGAAGTAACACAGATAGCTATTCTGAACTTTCATGTTACTGTCAGGATATAAAGAAATAATGCAAATCAGTAAACACACCCACCAAGCTGCTTCTGCCCCTGGTCCTGCTGCCATCAACGTGTACGATAGATGTCTCCTGGGTAGCATGCTGGGGCCAAAGTAAGGAAGAGATGGGTGGTGGGGCCATTCATACACCATTCAGCTTGCCTTCTTTTTCATCTTCTACCCCCAGCCCCTGCCCAAGCCTCTCTCACCTGTGTGTCCAAGTACCCAGTAGGGTCTCTACAGTGGGGCTTTGGGACCCCAAATAACATGAGTGGTGTCATTATTACTGTGCAGTTGCCACATGCCAGGGCCTGCGTCAGAGCCTTCCATATGTCGCTTTCAATCTCGATGACCCTGTGTGTCACGGGGAGGTCAGAGAAGCAACGCTGCTTCCTGCTGGAGAGGTGCCCCACGCACACACTCAGGGGCCACGCACCGAGTCCTAGTCGGCCTGTGGGCATCCTAGGCCTTAAGGATGAGCTCCAGTGATACTTGCAGGTATCAGCTGAGGCCTGGTAAAGCTGCAAGGGACCCCCGGCCACTAGTGTCACAGCAAAGGGTGTGCAGTCTTTGCTACCAGATACCACATTCCCAGCTGATGAAGCCAGGGCTCTAGGCCTTGTGGCTAGCTTTAGGCCGGATGGAAAGAAGGGTGAGAGTAAGCAGGTAAGACTGGCCAGGGGTAGTGGCAGCAGTCCAGGTATGACCAGGCTGTTTAAGGAGAGGAGTTATGGATGAACTGCATTTTCTGAGTGACTAGGTACGAAGCACAGTCTGCTTCAATACAGCATGGTGTTTAAGAGCAAACACTGGAGTCACACAGTCAGGTTCAAACCCCAGCTGCGCTCCCCTTGGCTATGCAGTGACATCATCTCTCTGACATTCATCTCCTCACCTGTCACCCAGGGATGCCCAGAGTATCAACATCCTAGCGTCGATGCTACAACTTAATGGAGTAGGAATTACACACAGGTCTTAGTCCAGTGTCCAGTGTGTGATGAGCACTTAATAACAAATTAGTATGAGTCTCTTCCTGAAAATATTAATCATGCCCCCTAAAGAAACAAAATCCCCGAAGCACTGGTCTCTGGTCTAAACCAGCAGGGGGGCTTCCATATTTGTTTCTCACGTGTCACCCTCACCCGTCTTACTAGGTGCGAGTTCCCCAGGTGCAGGAGCCGTGTGCTATGCATGCCAGTTCCACCTGACCCTCCACAGCGTCTGGCATGTGGACTCCTGGACTTCAGGTCTCCACAGCCCTGTGCAATCAGACACCTGATGTGCCAGGCTGTCTGGGGTGTGTGTGAGAACAAGAAGGATAATGCACCGTCTTTGCCCTTGAAGGGGTCACAGCCAGTGAGGGAGGATCTTAAGTCAGCCCGTGACAACCTAATAATCCCATACTGCCCAGCCCACCTGTGCTCCTACTTGACGTCTCTCTCACCCCCACATGCACAGGAGCAGACACAGCCACCCTTCTCCTCGGCTGCAGTCCCTGGGCTCCCAGATGTCTCTGGCGCTGGCCTTCTAGAAAGCTCGCTTTGCACAGAAGCTTCTCATCTTAAGCACAATGAAAAGCTTTTCTGTCCCGTGCCAGCCCCGCAGGCCGCCTCCACAGCCCCTACCCACTTCATCAGGCCCTCCTGATGGCAGGGCTGTGCAGTCTCCCCTGGAGGGGCTTGTGGGTCCCCAGACTGACCTTGTCCACATGTTTGATCAGCTGTCTCTGGCCTGCCCTGGGGGAACTGGTGCAAGAAGAGCGGCAGGAGTGGTGTTTGATCAGGGCAGCTGGGGAGCCCTGACCGATAGCTGCTCTTAGCCTTCTGCTAAGCTCTTCTCAGAGGACGAGGAAAGCATGTTCCGATAGACTGGCCCACAGGGAGAGAACAGCTTCTCTGCCAAGAGTGAGGTACGGAAGAGGACGCTCCCTGACTGGAGAAAGTGGGCAAGCGGAGTGCTGCCTGGGCCCCACCACCAGGCCCCTCTAGGTGCCGGACACACGGGACGCCACCCCCGGAGAAACCAAGACACGTGCGGTCCCTGTCCTCAAGGCATTCACGAGAATCCACCCTAGGAGCGGAGAGAATGCATGTACCCACCACTGGTGGGGACTGGCTCAGAGGACTGGGGTGTAGCTCCTCTCCCACCAAAACTGTGAGTCTGGGGTCAGAGTCCTGCAGAGTCCAACAGCAGGCAGCAGCCCCCATGTGCCCAGAGTACACTGTTGGGAACAAGTCTGCAGAAGAGACACAAATGCTGGAATACGCTGTTAACACTGACATGCATGAGAAGAGGTCCGAACAGTCCTGAGGAAAGGAGCTTGGTTTCTGTGCCTGTCCTAGATGTCCTCTTTCCAGGGAAACCCCAAGTCCTGGGGTATTTCTCAACAGTGAAGACTCAGTCTAGGACAAGACCACATGGAGCCATGAGCTACTTTTCATCCCAAATGTATTTCTGAGTATAAGCTCACGGAAGGCAAGACGAAAAGCAAGGAGAGCAGGACATGGTGGCACACAGCCGTCATACCAGCTACTGGGGTGGCTGAGGCGGGAAGGTAACAAGCGGGAAACTAGCTTGGGCAACTCAGCAACATCCTACCTCAAAAAATAAAGGGCTGTGGGTAAGCTCAGAGTAAAGGCCCCCCTCCCCACGCACGCAGACAGCGAGGCAGCACCACGCACTCATCCTCCTTTCCCCTTGCTCTCGCTGATGTGTTCTCAGAGGCTGTGACCCCTCAGCTGTGGTGCCCAAGGGCACTGAGAGCCCCGGCCCTGGGAGAACCGGTTCCCTTTTACTGTTCTGGTCTGTGTGGAGGCTTTGGGTTTACTTCAGTACAGTCCAGGGAGCACAATTTTGCCTTGGTCCTGGGCCCTTTCCTCACTAGTGGTTCTCTACCCTGACTCGTCCCTCAGGCCCTTTGAAAGTCCTAAACACTAACAGCCGTCATTTAGGAAGCCACTGTATTGTCAGGCACTAAAAAATGTAAAGAACTTTTCTCCTCCCAATCATTTAGGAAAGACTGGTCCAAGGTCACCCACTTAGTAGCAGCTGTGGGACTGGGAAGCGCTCAAGTCCATGCCTTCCCCCTGTGGGATGGCCTCTCCCAGGCAGCCACCCAGGTCCAGGCGAAGAGGGCAGGCTCACCAGGGAGCCCGCTCCACTCTGGCTGAGGAGGCATCACTTCTCTCTGCACGGTCGCCCCCTAGCTGGGATGCAACTCAGTTACCATTACCCCGCCGGCTGCCCGGGACATGCTCAGCACCACTGCCCAGGAGATGACGTGGGCAGCCACAGGCTCTTCCGCGGACACTGCTACACCCTCATGGAGGTCTGCACCAGGCCAAGGGGAAGGGAGCAGAGCCTCCCAGGCCCTCCGCTGAGCTTAGCGCCCGTGCTGCAGGACTCAGCGCCCTCCTCTCCCACAGGCTGGGCGGCTGCTACAGGCAGCGCGCAGCCCCTATCTGAGCTCCTCTCGTCTCCTTGTTGGCTGAGAGCACCGTGACATTTTCGGCTGCTCACCGCGAAAGGTTTCTCCTTATTTTATGGTTATCTGCTCAGCATTGGCGCTTTGGGGGCACCTGAGAGTCGTGAGATAAATGAAAAGCAGTGTGTGTTTTCCGGACCCCTAAGGATTCAGAGGGGAAGAAAAAAACAGAGTGCCAGAAAAAGGAGGGAACGGCTGGCTTCTCTGTAAAAACCTTTATTAACAACTAAAATTTCTACGCTAAATCCATTAAATTCTGGCTTTCCAGTTGTCCAGTGTTCTGTGAAAGCAAACGGTTTGCTGAGAGTCAGGAGGAGGGAACTCAAAGAGCACTGACCAGGATCGCATGGCGGCGTGCAGGGATCCATCAGGAGGGCCTCCAAAGCCTGGGCTCTCACGCTCGGCCTTGCACCTGCTCCTCTGGAGAGAGGCCTTAGGAAACGAGGCTCCATGACAGGAGTCTTCCCCCGGCCACGCTCACACCCAGACACGGAGCAGTCCCCGGGAACCCAGGCCCCTCAAGCCCGTGCCCACCTGACAGCTACCCAGAACCAAATGAAACCCAGGTCTATAACACCACAGTCCCCTGAAACGCAGACAGCGTCCTTTTTTCCAAGTACGTGTTTTATTACATGTATTAGTGCATGTTACATATGATAGGTAGTTCGTAACTCAACTTATCCAGCATCACATGGTGGTTAGCTGTCCTGACCACAACAGAAACTGGTGTGACTGGCCTTGCTAAAGGAAAGCATGACCTTCCCCCAGCTTGGAGGCAACCTAACAGCCCAGGGAATGTCTTTGCCCCTCAACAATGCAGTCCCCAAAGTACAGACATCTTCTTTCCAGGTAGTTTCAGCTGTGCTGCTGAGCGGTTGGTGCAAGTCCTGTCAGCCCCAAGGTTTCTATGGCAACAACACAACCACCTTGCCTCTGACCCTCTCTTCAACCCTAAGTCTTTCTTTTATTCCCATTTTCTTCCTATCTCCCAAGTATTTGGGGGTATGGCGGGCCAAGCTGTGGAAGTCTCTTCTGGGGAGGCCTAATTACAGTACTATAGTCTCTTCTGTGTCACTGTCCAGCTTTCTAGTCCCAAGTGAACAGAAGTGCTGCTTGTCCCCTAGGTCCACCCGTGCACTCTGGGTGGCCAGCAGTACGCCCCTGCCCTTCTCAGGATGGGGTCTCAGGCACGTGAGATTCTGAGGCGCACCCTCCCGCCTCGGTACGGCATGAGCTCCAGGGTGAGGAAGGTCTCCTAGCGCCCCCCCCACTCTTCCCCGACTCTGAGACTCTGGACTTAGGAGTAGAGAACAGAAACCCCGTCTCCTCCACCCACCATCTGTACCTCTTCTCATCCCTCAGCCTTGACCATGAGAGCTCTGGCCTGAGAGATGAGGCTGAGGTCCCTTGCAGTCAGCAGCAGGTCAGTGACTTCCTCAGGGGACAAGTGTCCCAAACACAAAGCTGTGAGGCAGAAGGGAAAGACCTTGGTTCCTGCCCTGTTGTTGCGCCTCTGGTCCGGGCTCTGCTCATGTATTTGGAGGGCAGGAGTCTCATCTGCCCATAAGCCCCGTGCTCCTCCCATCGATCTGCAGTCTCACTTACCTGTCATGGGCAAATGTTGTTCCCTAACTGACCCCATGATTCCCACGGTCAGACTCCAGTTTGGGCCCTTGTCTTCCCCACCTCATCAGCTCTGATCCTTGGGAACAGAGGAAGCCTGGGGGTCCTCTGAACAAATCCACACATTCCAAGGAGCCTGAAGACTCCTCCAGCCTATGCACACAGCACTGAATGAGCCAAAGGGAGCATCAGTGCCATGGTAAAAGCAGGCGGTGTGGACAAAGGAGGCCCACTAGCAATACCCCCCACGGCAGCAGTTTAGAAGTCTCTTAGGCAGAAGGGAGAGAGTTTAAAGTCTTTCTTCAGCAAAATCCACATCTTCTCCAGACAGCAGCACTGTGGTCATAGTTAGCCAGTGGAGAGGTCCACTCAGCCGGCACCAGGCCCGGCACGGACCCGGGTGCACCTATTCAGGGCCAGGAGCGCTGGGCTGTGCTGCTCTGTGCCCCTGCCCCGGGTGGGGGGTGGGTGCATCTGCAGCCCCGCAGCTGATCCAGCTTCGAGGCTCTCAGCACAGCGAGCAAGGAGTCCAGTGATCCTGAAGGACGAGAGCGGCAGGCCACCATCTGGGCCCTCACCAAAACCTGAATAAAGGTTTCTCAGTGCTGGAAAGGATCTGACACTTGGGTTTAAAACTTACAGATATTTTTATTCAGAAGACTTAAAAAGAAACAGCTTACTTGCTGCTCCAAGCCCTTAGCACTTGATGTGTTACTGCCTTACTTTTTGGCAGGTGGAAGTTTTGGTGCCAGTCAGTGTAATTTCCACCATCCTACAGCTTGTGAGGCGCGGCACTCTGACCTGCTGGGCTCAGCACAAGGCCTGGATGCCTGTGCCACTCTACTGTCTTTCAGAGGGGTTCCAACTGGAGCTAAGAGAAAGAGTCTGCCATTTTGCTACTTGCAGGTCAAGAGCTTCCTGGTCTGCCAGCTCAGGGGACTGGAAAACCTAAGGATGAGGAAAGCCTTGGTAGAAACAGTGAGGGCCGCCCAGGAAGGCGAAGTCCTAAGGTTTGAGCACCACCTTCTGGTCAGTATTTGGCTTCTGAGCCCACCTCTCCTTTAAAGACTTCCCTTATCCTTCAAGATGGGAAGATCTCAGAACTGACAAGCCCAGCTGGAGGTGGGAGCAGTTGGCTGGGGCCCTCTGTGGCCAGCTGGCCTACGCAGGAACTCACTGTTTCCAGGACAGCCTGCACATAGCCAATGCCAATGAGGACAACAGCCAGCCCCTAAAAATACCAGTCAGAGCTAAGGCTTTACCTCAGCCCTTTTAGCTGTGCCCCACCTGCCTGTGTGCCTGGTACAGCAATGAAAGTCCCATGTATGACCATACTCAACCCCGGCCTCTGCACACAGCCATGTAGGCACACTTGACTGGAAAACGGGGTGCACTGGGCGGGCTTCCCTGCCAGTGGGTGACTAGAGGGTGAACGATTCAACTGGATGCCCCCTCTGCAAGAGGTCAAGCCTCACTAAGTGGCAGGGTTCCTGCCTGCTGTATAAACACTACACTAGCCTACTCCAACCTTTGGGTATCAAGGAAAAGAAGACAAATGCTAGTCATTCTCTCTAAATGGCAGGAACCAACATCCATCTAATTGCACTTCATAATGGATTCCACAAACCATTAATTACCAGATTATATTTTAGGAACTAAAGATAAAAGCCTTTGTGAAATTCAGACTTGGAAGGATCACTGACCTGCAGTAAGCATGCAGGTTGGGAGAGCTCAGAGAGGGGGCCATGCACAAGGCAAGCTCCCTGGTGGCAGGAGCTGAGCCAGGGGCAGCCTGCTGCTCCTCACAGTGCAGGTACAAAGCAGCCTGCCGGCTACAGGTTCATTAGCAACATCACCAGCTCCAGAGGGAGCCAGTGGGCAAGGCCTCCTGGGCGGGTGGAAATATTAGCCTCTGATTAGAGGAAGGGGATGAGGAGAACATGGAAGAGCCATGAGCAGCAGCCTTTAGGGAACACCATGAAGAACACCCTAGAAGGCAGAGACAGTTGGACAGTCTGCTGCTGGATGGCCTTGCAGGAAACACTCTCAGGAGAAACATGCCAAAGGCTTTGTTTCAGGAGGGCTGACTACTATAGACCAGGTGGGCCCTGGCATGGAAATGGGGGCACTGCTAACACTGCCACCTGTCCTGCTGCCACCCTAGTGGCTGGTGTGAACACAGGCACAGGAAGTAGATGGAGCTGAGCAGAGGGGAGGCTGGGACAAGTGGTGGGGGTGGGGCGGGGGAAGAAGTGTGCTTCAAACTGGCGCCCTGCAGGGTCTACTATGCCTCTCTTTTAAATGACCAGAGGCATAGGCAGGTCTCCGTCCCCCACCTACCTGCCTTCCTGTCCTCCGAGAGCTGCTGGCATGTCACACCTCCCTGAGTTCAACTCCCTTCCCATTGCTCTTTCAGATTATTTCCAAAGCAGTAGCACAGAGACCTGAACAACAGTCTGTGAGAAGGAGGCTACCGGTTATGGAGGACAGAGTGCGGGCATCCAGGGCGCAGGCACTGGGTGTGAGGGCAATGGAGCTTCTGTCTGCCCTTTGAGTAAGACCGTTTGGGCTGCTGCTAGGCTAAAGATGCTCGGCCCTCAGGTCAGCAGGGAAGGACAAAGGGCAGGTTTCTGGGCTTCCGCTCTGAAGCAAACAGGGTCCCCCTGCTGGTGAGCAGCCTGGCCACTCACTTGGCCTCACCACAGATCAGGGTTACAGTGCCATCCAGCAGGTCCTCCACAGTCACCGCCACGAGCTCAGAGCCGGTCTGAGATGCCTGAGAGTCTGGCAAAGTCACAAACACCTGTGACCCAGCAAGCTGGGTCTCCTCCAGGGTGATCACCTGCTCAGTCGGGGCTGCTGGCTCTGAAGTCTGGATCACCTGAGAAGGAAAGAGCAGGGAGCTGCTCTGGGCAGTGTCCACAGTACACTCCCCAGAATTTACATGGCTTCCATCTCATGCTGTAATGATGATATTTATATTTTCACCTGAGGAGAGCAATTACTTGTGCCTAATGGGAAGAGGGAAGTCTAATACACCAGTGATGCAAAAGAGAAGGCAGGCAAACAATTTAACTCTGTGTACTAAATTGCTATAATTTCGCTCAGTATGCCATCTCGGGGTGCCGGACTGTATGATTACACACCAGTGAACGCTGGCTCAGTTTCTCAGACTGGCTGTTCCTGTCTTGACAAGAAAGATGACACTGCAGGGGGAAAGTGCCGTGCAAGAGCAATGCCACTGTAGGTGGGTGGTCTTGTGCCTGAAACATGGCAATGGGTGATTAACCAGAAGCCAGGCCTGCCAGGGTGGCATCCCTGGGCCCCTGTGGGGCTGCGAGCCTTCTTGGGGCACACACCTTCAAAGCCTCAGAGGAAGGCAGGGAGGAACTGTGGCTTCTATATCTCATTTGTTCAGCTCAGAAGGCCAACAGAGGGGGTGTCCCCTCTCCTCAGGTCACACACGCCCCTCTCAGACTTGCATGGTCTGTGGGAAGCAGCCTTCTGGGCTCCAGGAGAGCTCTTCCATGGCTAAGCACACCCTGTTCCTTCCTGAATCTCCAAGGTGGTGCCCTGACCTGTGGACCCTAGCACAGCATGATGCCCTGGATATTTTTACACCGGTGAGCTCCTAGAAGGCACAGCCACCTGCTCTTGAGAACCAGCCAAGAGAGAAGAGCAAGCACACAAGGGTGGAAGCCAAGCTCAGCTACTTCTCTGCGCTACAGACTGAACACAGCAACTGATATTTAATCAACAGCTGTCTAGGATTGTAGCTTTCAAACAGGTTTTCTTTATATAGGACTGGAGCCCCTCCATGCAGGACATTTTATTAGGAACTCTAATATAAACAAGAGGAAAGCAGAGAGGCTCTGGAAAAGACAACCGGAGTGTTCCCTGGAGTCCTGCCTACCCGACCTGCCCTCTATGCCCCTATAGGCTTTAAGAATGCAGTCACTGACCTACGTGATTGGGCAGTGGGACAGTCCAAGAGACTGAAGCCTCCACCACTTTACAGTTCCCCTCCAACCCATCTACAGGTCACTAACAATTGGCTGAGCTGTTTCATCTTTTCTGCTGCCCTCTCTACAGATCAGAGGGGAGGCTAAAAGAAGATCAGGGAAACACAGAGGCTGGGTCAAGCCTAGGCTCAAAACACTGAGAAAAGGTGGGCTTCTCAGCAGGTAAGGGGACAGGCCCAGGCATGCACAAATGTGGCTGTCTCCAGCAGGGGAGCCACCTGTGGGCTTTACCTGCAGTAGGCCCTGCCTAACAAAGAGCCTGGCCACCCTTCTGTAAGGTTTCCCACACACCTCGCACATGCCAAGGCATTACTGAGAAAGTGGGAAGTGTAAACGGGGGAGGGAAACAAAGAGCCTCCTACTTTTGGAAGTTCTCTATCTTAGGGGCTGCTAGGAGACCAGAACATTTTGTTCTGTTTGGTAAGAGGTCCCGAGACACCTAAGATCATGAATGTATCACTCACGGACCCTAAAGAAGCCCCAGGCAGTAAGACTGAGTGTTGGGACAGAGGTACCTCCACAGAACCCCTATTGACCCTGTGACCGCAATCTGCGTCCCTGGGGACCCCAGAATCACCTGCACCATCTGGGAGGTGGCTGCCTGGGTTTCAGTGCCCGTCGCCTTTGGGTGCTCTGACTCCAGGTGGCCGTCCAGCTGAGCCTGGGAGGTGAAGAGCTCCCCGCAGAGCTCGCAGGGGAAGGTGCTCTCCGACTGCTTGAAGTGCTCTGTGGTGACGTGGTGCTGCAGTGCTCCAGGGAAGCGGAAAGTCGCCGCACAGTACAAGCACCTGAATGGCTGGGACCCTGGAGGAGGGAGACAGAAGAGATGGGCTGCGGGCGGAATGACTGATGGAGCAGGGAGCTGTGACAGGAGCATGACGCTTAGGAGGGGAGGAGCTGCATTTCGGGGGACCTGAGACTCACGCCATCTGGAGAGGCCTTCCGTACAAAAGGTTACATACAGAGCAAATGGCAAGCACAGAGCTAGATGCAGAGCTTTGAAGGGTTCCTTTCAAGTGAGGGGCTCTCAAAGCCCAGTTTCATTAGCATTAGATTTAGGCTAAATTTGCCCTGGCTGAAGCCCATTACCCACTCAGTAGTGGCCGGTGACACTGATGACACCATCTTTCATTATTCTGAGGAACGCACTTTCAGATCCTGGATGGGACAGATGGCATCTCTACCTGCTACGGGCCAGACGCCAGTCAGGTGTGGCTGCAACACCTGTGTGTGCACAAACATCTGGATTTACAGGATGTGTGTCTACGGGCTGGAATAACACCCGTAACACAAGATGGTGCACTTTTAAAAGGTGGAAGATTTGATCTGAGGAGAAACCAGAGTATGTGCACTTTTAATTCACAGGAACAGAATGTTGTAGGAGGGAGGAGGTAAGTGATGAAGAGGTAGGTACATTCCTAAGCCAGGAATGAAAGGCTCTCTATTTTATATAATGTTCAGACCACAGCAACGGCCCTCAGCTCTGGGCTCTAACACCAGTGCTTGAATGGCAGGGTCAGCACTGGGTGGAGAGACGTGCGTGTGCAACAGTGGAATCCAAAGCCCCTTTGAGAAGCTGGATTCTCCCCTCAATCAATTTAGTTCCTGTGTTTTCCTTTTACCTGTGCACTTATGAGTGAGTGACCTCAAATTCATGTCAGAGTAAGACTAAAATAGCGGTTAGGCTAAACTAAAAATTCTAAGTGATAAAAAGGTATTTAACTGGTAGCATTTTTTATTTCTTAAAGGTTCAGTAAAAATGGTGCATTTTATATGGGGAATGGGAAGCTGAGGCAGGAGGATTTCACATTAAAGCTGTGCCTAGGCAACTTAGGGACTCAGTGAAAGGCTGTCTCAGAACAAACAAACAAACAAAAAGGTGCATTTTATAACTGGCATTTCAGATTTGATGAAATACAGCAATAACAATGACACTCATGGCTAATACTTAAGGGCTACTTAGTGGTATGGGGCTGTAATATTTCGTAGTTACCCTATATGGTAGGTCCTACAATTGCTTCCACTTTCTAGCTAAATGACTGAGCCTGGGTTGCACAGCAGTGATCACACTGACCTGAATGCTGGCACTTTATGTGAACTTGCAGCAGAGCGGGCGTGGGGAAGAGCTCCTTACACTGCTCACATTCATGGAACTTCAGATCTGTGAAGTGCAGAGAGAAAGGTGATGGGAAAGGAAAAAGGACGGCTCCTCTAAGACCAAGAGGAGTGTCAGGTGAGACTGACACTGCCCACATTGTCTGCTACCACGTGCTAGGGACCTTACACCTGAAGGTTCGTGTAAGTCAGTAGTGAAGAACACCAATCTGGTCCTGTATGGATGCAAAGAGGGTTTGAGAATTAAATGCAGAAATACACATGGAGTGCTTGGCTGGCACCCTACACACAAGAAATGCTCTATAACTGACAGCTGTTGTGATTATGTCCAAATTTATCTGTAAGGCAGGTATTAATAACTCCCATTCTGGGAAGGAAACAGGCTCAGAAAGGAGAAGGCACTTGCCAAGGTCAGGCAGCTGCTAAGTGCTGGAGTCAGGATTTCCTCGCCAGGCAAGTCTGCCACCAAAGCTGATACCCTTCCCACATACTGTGACTAGGTCTTACTTTCGGACTGGCAGGAGCACACTGCTCTATGATTCCAGGAGTGAGAATCGCTGCCACCCAAGCTACTGCCACTGAGAGATGGGTGTGGCATCCTTCAGGGTACTGAGACCAAAGGTGCAATCGCTTCAGCATAGCACACCACAGCACTGCAGCCAGCACTTCCAAATAGGAGCCCCTACCACCTACCAGCTCACACTGGGTCTGTGGTCCCCCAAACTTACCCGCATGCTCTGCTTTGATATGCTTCTTGTGCTCAATGGTGTTAGAAAAGGTTTTATCACAGGAGCTGCACTGTAGTGATGAGAACTTGGATGACCGATGGTTCTGAGCAGCAAATACATCTGGGTGGTGGGTCCGATTGTGGTACCACAAACCAGATAATTGCTATAAGGAATTTGGCAAATGTTAAGTCTTAGAATGTCTGAGCAAGCTAGAGAGCCCATGAGGGCCTCACAAGAGAGAAAACATGTTCTGAGATAAGCTCGTGGATCTGGAAGCACACTCTCTTATCCATCACACAGAGTGTACAGCTGAGGAGAGGCTGGTGTCTGTGAGAACAAGGTGACTGGGAACCCATGAAGACGCTGCTCAGGCAGGCTGAGCTAAGTCCTCCATAAGCCCTCACTGCTCACAACAAGCTATAGAGGATGTTAGCATCCTCCCTCTGAGCTGGAAGCTGAGGCACAGAGGGATTAAATGACTTGCCCAAGGTCACACAGCTGGTAAACAGGAGCAGGTTTAAGCCTGGCCTCCGGCCTGAAACATCTATTTTTCAGACTGTGATGTGCCTCACTGGCTTTCAGAAGCCCAGGGGTGTAGCAGAGCAACTTGCTGGAGGAAGAGTCCATGGCTCCAGGAGCAAGCATCGTGCTCTGCTCCAGGTTCTAAAACAGCACTGAGAACATGGAATACACTTCCTGGTCTCCTAGAGATCAAGCCCATGTCTTACTAGCTGTGTCACACAAATGTCACAGCACAGGGCCTGACACAATGTTGGCTCTCCATTTCTAAATCAGCTGCTATGCTTCTGTCTATACCTCCACCTCTGAGGTGCCAACAAGGACATTTCTTTCTGGGACAGTTTCTGGCAGGTGAGGTTTCTTTTCAGTCCTATATGGGATTTTACTTTAAGTACATGCCAACTTCCAAGGTGAAAACAGGGCCCTTCCTTGAGAGTTAAAAAAAACCCAAACAACAAAGTAATTCTGGGTGGTGATTTGCTCCCCATTATCACTCTCGTATCCCTGGAAACAGTCAGTACAGAGCAGGAGCATCCAAGGGGAAAGACAGCATTCAGCTCAGGACAAAGCTCACGTCTCAGAGAAAGGTATAAGAACTCTCTGCTCCAGTTACAGCCCCCACTGCATCACTGGCTAGATCTCCTCAGAGAATATAAATGACAAGCTGCCTTTTAGCTTTTGGAATCTGGGGATCAAACCCAGGGCCTCATCCATGCTAAGCATGCATACCCCAAGCTGTACTCCCAGTCTGTCCATCAGGAGAAACAAACTGTCACCTCTTGAAGACAAGACAGGACAAGCTGCAAGTTACAACATGAACATCAGGGAGCCAAACAGAGAGTGTGGCAGGCCCTGGGAGACACTCCCAGTGGCACAGGACGTTACCTGGTAAGCCTTGTTGCAGATCCCACAGCTGAAGGGCTTCCCTCCGACATGGGTCACCATGTGTCGCTCCAGCATGGAAGGGGCACTAAAGATCTTCCCACACGTGGGGCAGGGGTGGTATTCCTTGGAATGCACCTCGTGGATGTGCTTCCGGTGATCCTGCAGAGTGGGGAAACTCATCCGGCATTTCTTGCAATCATAAGGATCTTCGATGTCTGGTTCCAAGAAGGACATCAGCAAGAGTAAGAGAAAGAGAGGGAAAAACAGCACAGGTAGCAATGAGTGAAACATGGCTGCTGTTTAGATGCCATGCAGGATCACAGACTCCAGGGGCCCCAAGTCAGTGCAGCAACGCCAACTGCCCCTACCTTCACCCTTGGAGGTGGGTTGCGTTGAGCTTTCCGGGTAGCAGTGAAGAGTTCATCTTAATCCCTCATTTTATATCCTAAATGTTAAATTCTACTTCACCACTTGCCAAGCAGTAGTATGCTTGCCCGTTTGCAGCGGCATTTTGAGTTCTCTGTAGAGATTTCCAATGTACCTTAGCACCACTATCTTTTTGTCATCAGCAGTATGAAGAACAATTTTGTGAACAATGTTTTTGAACAATTTGGTATGAAGAGTGCTGCCTGGCTCCCCACCTTAGATTCAACAATAAAACCTTTGCATAGATGACATTTAGTAAGTGCCTTATGGAGGCATGTTCTCAGTGTATTTTAACTCCCTCGCTCTTTCCAACAGCCCTGTGAGGAGTAGGTTCCATTACTATTTTATAGGCTGGGAAAAACCAAGGGATAGAGAGGTGAGTCAGCACCTTACCTGAGCGTGTAACTAGGGGATGGCCCTCAACCACTAGCCCATTCTCTGAACCACATGCTCAGCTGGACATGCTAACTGCTCAGTGTGACCTCAAACATAAACAGCACTGATAGAGAATATACTTGTCACGTGGGTGGCAGAAATCTTCGGTCTTCTTAAAAGCAACAGAAAACAAAATGTTTTAATAATAAAATGCATTGCCCAGAAGAAAGGTTCAATCCATATGCCAATCTTATATGTACACTGACTCAGATTAATGCAGGAATTCTGACATGCAGCAGCATTTGGTATCATTACCTAGTTTCCCCGTAGATAGTGTGGACGGCAGCTCTTGAAATCTCAGTTTTACATTCTTTTTTTTTTATTTTATTTTTTGGTGGTACTGGGGATCGAACTCAGGACCCTGCGCTTGCTAGGCAGGCGCTTATTCCACTGAGCTATACCCCCAGCCCTCAGTTTTACATTCTTTTAAGGTGCCTTGACATAGATTTCCATAAGCAATGACGTGGCCCTCAGAAATGCAAGGAATGGGAGAGAGTGTGTAGTCTAAAGGACAAAGGGCCTGGATACTGGCCCTGGATGATGATATACAGTACTCCAGGGCATGGCAAAGTACCTTGGGTCCTCTCTATTCCTCCCACTTCCTGATTCTCGCGTGATGCTACCAGGAAAAGAAGACTAAAGCACAATGTCATCTTCAAAAGTTAAGAGGACATTAAAATTATGATGCTGGCTGGGCATGGTGGTGCACGCCTGTAATCCCAGCACTCGGGAGGCTGAGGCAGGAGGATTGTTGCAAGTTTGAGACCAGCCTGGCCTATAAAGTGACCTCAGGGCCAGCCTGAACTGCATAGCATAGCGAGGCCCTGTCTCAAAAAAAAAAAAAAAAAAAAAAAAAATTCTGGTGCTGGATCCAAGCCCACCTATCTGAAAGTCTACTATAATTGGATTTTTTGGACAGTCTTCGTAACTCCTTGGAGAGAAGGGGCCAAATTTTGTACTCCTCCTGCATGACCCAGTATCCACTTACATGCTGGACACATAGGCATTCTGGCAAAATCCCTGTTGGCTGGATGACAACATACATAGACGTGTTCACAGAAAGCACATGTTGTGAGACAATATTTACCAAAGTTAGAGGCTGGTATGCAGGAATACAGGGAGGGGTTGGGGAGGGGAAGGAGAATACGCAAGGTACCTGACTTGCAAATTAGACATGCTCTGACAGTGACAGATGGCACCCGACGGGGTGCTCTTATCACTAATAATACTATCTGGCATTTATCGAACACTTCTGCGTGTTGGGCTTGGAACTTCATGCTTACATGCTCATTCAATTCTTACAACGACCCCAGGTGGTGGCATTGTGTTATTCGCTCTAGTTGGAAGCGGCCTAAGAGGCTTAGAAAGGCAAAGAAATTTGCTTAAGGTCTCCAGAAAAGTAAGTGGAAGGATCAAGATTCATGTTCAAGGTTGTGTGATTTCAAAGTCCAAGCTTTCAGTTTGCCTGCTATTCCACACACTGACTACATGCTGCCTTTAACAAGGGAGACTGTAGAAGGCCCGAGGGCACCAGCCGCACAATGCAATAAGGACCCCAGGATTTCTTTTTCCTTTGCATGTGCACATGTGTGAATGTGTTTGAATAAAAGTATGTATCTGTATCAGTTCTAGAAGAAGGGGAGAAAGACAGGGACAGATTGTACTGAGGGACATACAGTGGTACCTCAGTTCATGAATGCTTGCTTGTGAACAATTTGGTTTTCAAACAGAAGCATTTGACAAAATTTTGTTTTTGTTTGCAAACTCTGCAACAGGTGATGAACAGGACTGTGACCATCTTTTTTGCATGAACTTAAACATGGCCATTTTCTCCAGAATTGTGGAACAAATTAAGTTCATGAGCTGAGGTACCACTGTACAAACACACCTGCAAGAGAAGGGTGAACAAGAAGCTTTGAAGGGAACGTGCCCAGCACTACCTACGATGGTAGAATGAGCTCAGAGAAGGTCAAGCTTGCCCCTATGGGAAAAGGCAGGTATCAACAGATGAGGAGAGTAGAGGAAGGTTTGGGAGAAAACAGAATCTCATAGGATTAATGGAAATACTCCAGTGCCCTGGGAGCCTGTCAGTTACACAGGCGTCTCCTTCAAATATAATTTATGTCTGTTTGGGCCAAATAGTGCCAGATGGGCCCAAGAGGAAGACAACGAAATGGCCAAAACAGAGAGAAATCAGTGCCATACAGTGTAATGTGAAAATGAGACTCTTCTTGCAATAGGAAGGCTTTGTGGGGTTTATGGGGGGAGGGGAGGGTACTGAATGGGGCCTGGCTCTGGTTGAGTGACGTCTCTGTTATGACCGCTACATGCTTTCTCAGTGCCATGCCTGGCCCCGAATGCCTGACCCCCATGAACTCAGTACATACTGTGAAAGGTGTGCAGGTGGATGGAGAGGCCATTGGCTTGCCGGAAGCCCTTGCCACAGTCCCTGCAGACATATGGTTTGTCTCCGGTGTGAGTTCTGACGTGGCGGGACAGCTCAATGGACTGGGCAAACACAGCATCACAGTACTGGCATGCATACATTTTTCCTGCAAATATACATGAGCTTGTGAGAACTAGCACTAAACATGGCATTCCTACAAAATCAAATCCTAAGAAACATACCAGGGAAATGTCCTCTGGGAAATGACCTTAAAACTTCAGGCAATCTGTAATACACTGGATGAGGGGTCTGACACATCCTGTCAAATGCACAAACACAGCCCAGCACACAGGTCAGTACAGAGGGACAGGGACAGACTTCTCACCATGCCAGAGAACCCATGTCTTTATCAGGCCACCACGATGGTGAAGAGTTCGTTCCACTTTTGGCCAACAGATACATCCTTGTGAGTTTATGTCACCTTGCAAAACACATAGTGGAGACTTGCAACTGCACACTAGTGTGAAACACGGGTGCAGGAAAGAGTAAGCCTCTTTTTGGCAGCACTGGGGAATGAAGCCCAGGGCCTTTGCAGAGCTATAATTCTCAGCTTTTCTTAAAATAATTTTTATATTTTGACATAGAGTTTTACTAAGTTGTCACAGCTGAGCTTGAACTTGTGATTTTCCTGCCTCAGCCTCCCAAAGGCAGGTGGCACCAAACCCAACTTAGGAATGACAGCCTTTTCCTAGGGACTTGCATGAAGTTACTATACATCTCTTAGTTTCTTGACTTTCTCACATACATAACGAGAATGTAATAGCTACACCACCAACGAGTGTTAGAAAAACAGGTAGAGAGCAAGTCTGGGGACTGGCATTGGAACGAAAGGCTGGGTCGGCACAGCCTCCCTGTTCCCTCACAGGCCGAGGGGGGAAGCAGAGCAATCAGGGAGGTGAGGCTGCGGACCACCCCTCCCTGATCCTAGGCCCTACTTTAACCAGGGCAATCAGCCTCGTTTTCATATTTTACCTACTGGCCTTTGAAATAAGATTTTGCTAGGGCAAAGGGGTTTCTGAATCAAAAGCTGAAATAATTGAGAAGCCTGGAGCTTAGTCCTTGACCTTTCTACCCTCACCTACTCTCCCTCTCATCTCAGAGCCTTGGGCCCCCTGCGCATCAATAGCGCCACGGTCCCCTAAACTCTGTGCTTACCTCTGAACCCCGCCTGCTCTGCCTCTCTCTTCAGAGCTTGACCAGGCGTCTCAGGTGGACTTAATCAAAGCAGGGCTCCTGCCACCTGCCACCTGCCACACAGCCTCCATCTCCCTCAGTGAGGCGTCCCTCACCCTGCTGCCCATGCCCCAAGCCCCACAGCCATCTGTAATTCCTCTTCCCCCACATCCAATCCATCATGAGTCCTGTTACCTCTACTTTCAAAAATACATCCTCCAACCCGAACGCTCTTGCACCTCCACCGAGACCTCTAGGTAACAGTGCGCCCGCTTGGCTAGGCCACTGCAAATGCCTCTCCCTGCCTCTCTGCCAGCACTAAACTCTCACCCTGGACTGGTTCACTGGCCAGAGCAACCTGAGCTAACAATGTAAATCACACCTTATTATACCTCTGCTCAAAATCCTCCTGTGGCTTCCTGAGATCAGTAGAATAATAGATGCCACTAAGATGCCTGTATCCTAAACCCTAAAATCTGTTAATTGCTACCTCACATGGCAGAAGGACTTGGGACCTATGACTGAGTTATGGATCTTGTGAGGGAGAGATCATCCTGGATTCCTCAGATGGCCCAACAGAATCCAGAAGGTCCTGGCAGAGGGAAGGAGGAGAGTCAGAGGAGCCATGGTGACAGAGGCAGAGGCTGGAGTGATGTGGCCATGAGCCAAGGACTGTGGGAGGCCTCTCGAGGCCAGGAAAGGCAAGAAACAGATCCTCCTGCAGTGCCTCCATCAGAAGGAACACAACTCTGTGCAACCTTGATGTTAGCCTCACCAGACCCATTTTTTAACTTCCAGCCTCCAGAATGGAAGGATAACATGTTTGGGCTGCTTTAAGCTACTATTCTGGCAATTTGGTACAGCAGCATTGAAACTGCCCCTCTTCACATAACAGCTGCAAGTCATTACCTGGCTATGAGACTCTGGGACCTGACCTTAATGATGTCTCTGGTCTTCACTCTTAGCACACTCCCCTCACAGTCTGCTTTAGCTTCTTCTAGTTCTCTGTGGTCTCTCAAGCAGATAAAGCTCATTCCCACTTTGGAGAACAGGTTCTACACTTGATGCTCTTCTCTCCTAGGCCATCTACTGGCTCCCCCTCTGTATCAGGGTTTCATAATTAACACTCTCTCTCACAGGCATCGCTTGCTGATAGCAGGAATAGCACCCACTCCCAACCCTGCCATTCCTGGATGCTCATCTGGTTTTATTTTTCTTCACAGAAGTGGCTACACTCTGGATTTCTACTGCACATTTATTTTATGTTTGTCTTAGTCCTTGGAGTACAAGCTCTGGGAGCACAGGGTGTATGTATGTATAATACCCCCACGTTGGGAGTAGCACTCAAGAAATGCTTTTATCAGCAAATATTTGGGGTCTGACTACTGCCAAGTTCCTCAATTCAGAGAGAGAGAGAGAAAGAGAGAGAAAGAGAGAGAGAGAGAGAGAGAGAGAGAGAGTGAGTGTGTGTATGTGTATGTGTGTGTGTGTGTGTGTGTGTGTGTGCGCGTGCGCTATGAGCTCTATCTTCACAGAGCCTCTACCCTAACGGGGAGACTATATTATTGCTGTAGACCCCATCACCTGATCTGTACCATGGAGAATAAAGATGTGGGGAGTGGGTTGGGTGCTGTGATTCCCTCCAGGTGGTGGGAAGGACTCACAGAGAAGGTGAGGTGTGAGGAAGACCTGGAGGAGGTGAGGACGTGAAGCATGAAGAGGGAGGCGTCCCAAGAAAGTGAACAGCAAAAGTCCTTGAGCAAATGCCTGGCAGAGCTGAGGAAACTAAAATGGGCAGAACAAAATAACGGAGTGGGAGAGTAATGTGAGAGGAAGGCAGAGAGGAACCAGGCAACTTAATCATGGATGGCCTGGCAGGCGACCAGAAGGACTTCAGACTGCACACTGTGTGAGATGAAAGCCACTGTAGAGTTTTGAGCAGAGAAGTGACCTGAAGTGCTTTAGTTTTAAAAGTACCAAGAGCAACGTCAAGAGCAAGCAGTTGCTCAGGCGGGTATTGTAACAATGCAGGGGAGAGGACGGAGGCGTTATTACTTATCCACACATGCTCCAATCCATACCTAGGCTCCTCTAGAAGCCTTCCCTGACAGCACACTTCCTCCCCTAAGACTGGGCTAGAACCCCTTTGCCCTCTGCTGCAGGGTCCTGGTATTTCTCCATATCACACCACTGGCCATCTGCACTCTGACTGGCTCTGTACCTCCCACCCCAGGTCATCAGCCACGGCAGCACTGAATTCTGGTTTGTCACTCAGCATCTGGCACTGCCCGATCCACAGCAGGTGCTCCAGGAGGTCTTTCTCATGCCTGAGCTACACATCAAAGCTCAAAGTATTCTTGGCTATGTAAATTCTGTAACTACAAAGTCACAATGCCGTGCTGGACAGCCTCTCCTCAGCGTGCCAGTGCACAGACGGAGGCCTAGTCACCTGCGGACTGAGAGTGCGAGCTCAGGCTTGGTCTTTCATTTTCCTGACACGTACATCGTGCCCGATACCAAGTGGGTTTGCAGCAGCTAACACTGCACAGGTGTGCAGGAGACAGGAAGGGCGTCTCCGTCTCACCTTCTGAGTGCTTCTTCTTGGTGTGGTAGGCCAGGGCTGAGGCTTGCGTGAAGGTCATGAGGCAGTGCTTGCACATGAAGGGGCGGTCCCCAGTGTGCAGGCGGAGGTGGTTCTTCAGGGTAGAATTGGCTGCGAACTTGGCCCCACACTCCTCACAGGAGAAAGGCTTCTCGTCAAAGTGCTCTGTCAGCTTGTGGTACTGCATGCCTGGGGAGGGGAACAGGAGAGAGACCAGCAGTTAGCGCCACGAGCTCAGCAACACTGCCTGATAGCACTGGCTCAGGCCAGGCTTCAAGAGGAAGCACAGCACAAACCACTATTTCTCTTAAAGAGACCCCAGCCACTCAGTTCAGTTCAGAAAGAGGCAAACAAAATTCGCTTTCATGTTTCATTAGAGTTACTCAACATCTCAGACAAGGGAAAAAATTCTGACTAGGTATCCCATGGTTCCTGTGACTTCTTATTTATTACCAAGAAGCAAGTCGAAGATTCAGCTGTTAAGTGGCTAGTTATTACTAAGTAATAGTAGTAATAACTTTTCAGGTTATAGTGTGCTAACTCTCAGTAGGCACTATAGAAGGGGTTCTGCTCTGTTCTCTTAAACTTCTCTGACAATTCAAAAAGGCAAATGGTACCAGATGGGAAATTTAACAGATGGGGAATCAACGCTCAGGTAGCTGATTTCAGAGCCAATGCTCTTCTGGAAATATTATCCTACTCCTAAGAACCAGCTCTGTTTTCCAAGCCTATCCACTTCTCATGGCACACAGCTGGAGGCTGGGCTAGAATGCAAACTACAGTGTCTGCTGTGGTCACCCTCATGACTTGGCCTTCTTGGTCATACCTGAGGCATGGGCAAATTCTCTTCCACAAAGGTCGCACGTCACTGGGAGCCTTTTCTTCTTCTTTTTGGGGACTTCAGGGTCTCCACTTGCACCATGGGCCTCCAGCTGATGCTTCTCCAGTTCTTTCTTGGAATCCTTGGTCTCACTGCAGTCCTTACACTGAACCTGTTTGCTCTTGGCCACCCGGCAGCGTTTCATGTGCACCTTCAGGCGGCAATAGAAATGGAAGCTCTTGTCGCAGGCCTTACAGACAAAGCTCTTCTTGGCAGAGTCTGGGGAGGCAGAAGTGTCTTTCTCTTGTTGTTCTGGCAAGGAACCAGCCTCTCCCTGGTCGTTCTGTTCTGCAGGCTGGCAGTCACTTTCCGCAGTCTTTTCATTTTCTTTGTCATTGGCTTCAAGGTGAAATTTATTATTCACTTTCCACAGTTCCTTCTCTCCATCTTCCTTAGTAAGGAAACCTGCACAGAAGAGAACCCTCGTGGCTGGGAATTCTGTTTCTACTTTGCTTTGTAACTTTCCTAACATATTCTAGAGGAGACTGGAGACTTGAGAGCCTCAAACACTCTGAATATGTATCACTGTCATCTTACCTCCCATAAACACAAACAGCACTGTCTTCTATCTGTCTTCCGGCTGATGGACTGAGAGCACATGAAAGGGGTAAATAACTTGAGGCATGATGGCCTCACACGAGCTGTTGCCCCTTTTCCTCCATAAAGAGTGAGCCTGGGGGCCTAACAGGGCCCCAATCCCCTGTTCCTTACCAGTTTGTGCCAATTCCTGCATGACGGGTTGCAGGCTTGGGACAGATTTGTGGACACTGCACAGGAAGTGACAGACTTCAATGGCCGAGACTGATTTTTCCATGGATCTGCTCAGCACCGCTCTCAGGGAAGCTTCGGGGCTGATTGTCTCAGAGGAAATGCTCAAAATCTAAATGAATAGCACAAGGCAAAGGTATGGGTTAATACCAGATTTCTCGCATGGTTTTCAACCTAAAGCTAATTCCGCAAGGGACAGCTTTATCTATAAGCAGTTTATACTCGTCCTCACGACACATGTAATGGGGCAGCCCTGTTTTCCAAAGGCCAGGGAATGAACAAAACAAAAAGAGGAAGCACATACCAAGACAAATGTGCAAATACAAAGAAGGCATGAACAGGGAGCCATTAGTATTTTCTGTAAGAATTATGTTCTTAGTAACCAGGAGTCTCACAGAGAGCTTTTCTAGATCTTCACATTAAAAGCCTGGAGAGCTATAGGATTAGATGGTTGGTCTTTCTGTCACAGAATCAGGATAATTTTTCATAATATATAATTGTCTCAATGTCTGGAGGTAATTCTGCATGATCAGTGGCTTCGTATTTTTAGACACTTAGATGTACCCTTTTAAACATCATTTTCTTTCATAAAGAAACTCAGCGTTCTAAAGCAGGTTCAAATAGGGGCTTTAAAGAGGCCAAGAATATGATTTCAAAGCCATTCTCTTTCAGAATGTTAGAGCTATCAGCAGAGAGTCAGCATACTGAGAAAATAAAGTGAAACCATCCACAGATGGCCACATGGAATTTTCATTTTGGAAGACATTTTATTTCTGCTCTTTTCAAGTCTATCTAAATAAACCTGATGTCCCTGGAGGCAGGCATGAGACTCATTAGGAGGCTAAAACTGATCAAGTGCAGAAGCCTCACTCTGAAGTATGGGGTGCGCCGCAGAGAGGCTGGCACCGAAGTCTTGCCTCTGAAGCCCCACAGAGACATGGGCCATCTTCTGCCCAGCTGAGAGTCAGACCCAGGGAGGGCTGTCAGTGGTGCGATGGTCAGAAACCTGCCCTTCAGCATACCTCCCATGCCTACTGGGATCAAAAAGGCACTACAAGTAAATTCATAGTTTAATTTTATATACCTTTATTCTTCTTCCCTGTTCAAGATGTACATGATCCTGGGCTAGACATGCACAAATCTCCCCCAACCCCCACCTGGTTTTTCTGGGATGCTGGCCACACTGTGAGAAGCCCTACAGAAAATGAGTTGGCACTATGTGCTGCCCCATATGGGCAAAAGCTTTGTTCTATCTATGTTTATCTTGGCTCCTTCAAGGAGCCAGAATAGAACATGCAGTAAAACCAGCTTTACTTTCCATCATCTGAGAGACATTGTGTCTCAGAACATGTTAGAGAACAGAATCATGGTCTCCCTTGAGATTCCCTTAGATAGTTGGAACAAACGTAGGTATGAGTTATGTAACTGGGTCCAAATCTTGGCTTCAAGTCTTGCTCACTGGACATGTAACTTAACCATGTGGAGCCTGAGCTGCCTACAAAATGTGAGGGTATCACCCAACACTTGGCATTGGAAGGTTAAAAGCCAGGGTTATAAGGAAGAGCTGAGCCCAGGGCCAGGACGCAGCAGATGTCGGATGTTGGTTCTTCCCACGGGAATGAAGACAGCCCCGGGCACCAACCCTGGATTTGGTTTGCTTTGTGTCTGTCCACACCTCTTTCAAAGTCCTGGCCAGCTGCTCTTCCTCCGAGGAGAAGGGCTTGAGCTCAACACTCTGTTGGATGGCCTCTGTGATCAATCTGTTGTGCCTCAGGACTATTTCTAAGGCAGCAGTTTCTGGGGTTGTCACTGAAAAAAAGGGACATTGGAAACTCAGTCAAACTAGGAGCCCCATTTTCTCCTTCACTGTCTTCACCACAGTTCTTTATAATGAAAACACATTTACTTCGTCTCCCATCTAGGGTTGAGTATGAGGAAAATTACAAAGAGCACTGCAGAGTACAATAATGAATATAAGCTTAGACTAATCACTGCAATTTTTAAAAAGGTTTTTATATCCATATCCTTGAACAAAGCTGCTAGTCCTTACTATTTTAAAAAAGTGTACATATTTATGGAGTAACGTGATGTTTTCATGCATGTATAAATTATGTAATGGTCAGATCTGGGCAAGCACTTTTATCCCTTTAAATACTTTTGTGAACACATTCAAAATCCTTTCAAGCCAGGCTTGGTGGTGCACACCTATAATTCCAGCACTCAGGAGGCTGAGACAGGAGGACCTCTGTGAGTTCAAGGCCAGCCTGAACTGCATAGTAAGACCCTGTCTCAAAAATAAACAACATTCAAAATCTTTTCTCCTAGCTCTTCTGAAACATACAGTATGTTATCATCACCAACAGTCACTCTAGTGTGCAAGAAGAGCCAGAACTTATCAGTTGTTACTCCTAAGGGCAGAGATGCAGATACCATGTGAGCAAGCTTTTTTTCTGCTTCTGAACAGATGGACCATCACCTCTACTGGAAGCAACACCTGGCAGAGGCCAGGCACCTTACCTGCCCAGAAGAAGGCGCTGGCACCGGGGTCCTTCCGTATTTCCCCCATGAGCAGGCTCAAGGGGCAGGTCTTCGTCTCCTGAGCTGCCAGAAGCAGTTGCCAAACGGCTGTGGCAGAGAGAGTCTGCTTTTCTAGAACTGCTGATATCAGGGAGCTGAAACCACCTGAGCCAGAGCCCTGTCTCACAAGCTCCTCCATGACCTTCAAGACGCAGCACAAACACACGTAAGAGACTCTGCAGCCTGGCCTGGCAGAGAGCTATAGGTCTAGGTACCGGGTGACAGGGAGTGTATTTCTGTGAAGGAATCTGTCAACATTCTTCACCTCTCTCAACCTAGGAGATTTTTTTAAAATCAAATTTATCTGGGGGATAAATAAATTAGAGACGCAGCTCAGTGGCAGAGTGTTTGCTCGCCACACGTGAGACTCCGGGTCCCTTATTTCTAGCACCAAAAAGAAAAGATTATTCTTTAAAACTGAGAGATTTCCTATATATGGCAAATTTCTTCATTTTCCCTTTCCATGAGTTACCTTCTATTTCTCCTTCTCCACTTAGCATTTCTCATTATAGCTGTTTATGTGCACTTATGGGAAATACATGTGTATGTCAAGCATGGTGGTACATGCCTGTAATCCTAGCACTCAGGAGGCTGAGGCAGGAGGATCATTGTGAGTTCGAGGCCAGACTGGGCTACAAAGTGAGCTCAAGGCCAGCCTGAACTGCAGAGCAAGACCCAGTCTCAAAAAAGACAAAAAGTAAATACTTAATTTTTCAAAAAATTTAAAAAAAAAGAAGAAAATACATGTTTGTCTGCCGGTATTCCTCCTCCTTACCCTCCCCCCTTTACACCTCCCATGCTTACTTCTCTTTCTCCAGGGGCTAAACTCTTCACATGTGAGATCATCTTTAGCAACGTCTGGTTGTCTGTTAAAGTCTCAGAGAGGTTTTCATGATACCGTCTCAGTAGCTCAGTCCCATAATCATCAGGGCTTGGCTGGACTGTAAGAATATTGGCAAAACAACATTGTCGGATGCAACACAAGCTCCTCAGGACTTCTACAGAGGACTAAGGGCACGATGGATGGGAGAGGCAGCTGAGCGCCAGGGGAGTCCAGCTGCTGCCTTGGGGCCGCACACCCCTGCTCAGCTCTCTTCTGGCTGACACTTGGTGCTTCAGGGTAACACGACGACTAATACCTTGATAGTCAGTGTCCAGTGGTAGAAGCCAGTGGCTGCTCAACAGGAGGGTAATGAGAAGCAAGCAAGAGATTCAGATGTACACACACAAGGGGTATTGTTTGTGAAGCCCAAGGAAAAAGATCCATGTGGTGATCCAAAGTACAAGTGTTGATTCAGGACTGTGCCCGTCAAGAAGCTGCTCCACAGTTTGTTAGACACCCTCGAAGCCCATCTGTTAGCTATAATCTTTTAAGAAGTTATACTTATTTGAAAATAAAGAAAAATCAAAATGACCAGACATGTTCCTTAGCTTTGCAGATATTTAAAATTTTATTCTTCCTTTGACCCAATAAATCTACTTCTGGAAATTTAATCTTAAAAAAATTACCTGGCCAAAAAAGAAGTACAAAGACTAGTATTTACTGAGTTCCCACTATGTGCCAGGCATTGTCCTAAGTGTTTCCTAAGCATTATTTCACAGGAGCCACAAACATGAATGTGATACATCCCACTCTCACATGGCTTAGAAAGGTTATGCCACTTGCTCAGGGTCACAGGATGGTGCAGTGAGACTATAGGCACAGGTCTTCTTGACACTAGAGCCGATAGTATGAACTATTATACCATCCCTGTCCCCAAGTAAGGGCATGAGTAATACTCAGTCATCCTTATGGTGGGAAACTGCACAGCCTTCAAAAAATAGGATTATAGGACTGGCTGTGGTGGCACATGCCTGTAATCCCAGCCCTTGGAAGGCTGAGGCAGGAGGACTGCCATGAATTTGAGGTTAGTCTGGGCTGCATAAGCAAGTTCAAGGCCAGCCTACGCTACACAGTGAGACCTTGTCTCAAAAAAAAAAAAAAAAAAAAAGGAATAATAATAATAAAAAAGGATTATGGGAAGTTTTATGAAATGTGGGAAAAATGTTACACTGTTAAGTAGGAGAAACTGTAGGTATTATAAAACATAGTATCATCTAAACTGTAAAAATCAAGTAATAGCTAATATATGTCAATATATAATATTGACACACTTGGTAGGACTTTAGGTTGTTTTCTTTTTATTTTTTGAATTATTCATGTTTTTAAAGTATATTTTACTTTTGTAAACTCAAAGTTCTCCTATTTCCCAAGTTTCTTTTTTCTTAAAGCCATCTCAGTTCTAGAGTCTATGGGTCAGGAAAACAGGCTGCAGGTGGACTTTCTGAGGAAGGTACATGGCCCATCCCCCAGCTGAATGGACAAGAACAGTTAGCCACGCAGCACTCAAGGGGGAAATGGAACAAAGAAGATTTGCATTTCTGCTGCTCATGCTGTCCACAAAACTTACCAGAATGCTGGGCCTTGTGAGCCCTCTGCTCCTGCAGCTTTTACAGGGGATCCTGGACAGCCTCACAAAGTCACCAGCCAGTAAACCCTGTACCACGAGGGCACCTCGAGGGAGTGTAACAGAAAACAATCCTTTCTCAGAGCTCTTATCTTCACTCCAGAAATACCGAGGACCACTGATTTGGGACTTTCTGATTTGCCATGGCACTTTCTAACATTATCTTATGTCCCCAGCATGGAGCCAAAGGGTATTTTAACCTGTAATTTTCTGTCACAGTAGCTCCAGTCCAGAGAGCAAACAATTAACTAATACCTGTGGTGCTGGGCAAAGTGGCTAATTTCTGCAAATTCTCCAGCAGAAGGCTCAAATTGGGGAATGCCACCTTCACAGCCTGGAGGAGTTTCACCAAACTCTCAGCACTCAGGGTCTTCTCTTCAGTTATTCTGTGCAACAGATTTTCTATTGTCTCTTTGGGCGTTCTGCCCTCACAGCAATTCAAAATCACCTGCAGTGGCAAGCAATCGAGCAAACAGCAGTTACCGGCAATTCAAAATGTATCTGACACACCACTGGAAAACTCAACAACATGGCAAGACAAGACACCCCGTGTCTAAGTCCTCCTGTGTAGGTTTCTGGCACGCCTTCTGTCAGAGTTCCTTCTTTATTGTGTTTCACTAAATATCCAAAATATTCTCCAAACAAGTAGCTTTATGACAGTATTTTTCTCCATCCTAAGTTTGTGTATGTTCTTTGCCTTCACCAGCTCACATTTACTGACATCAGTCTTACCCTTGGACTGTACCATATTTTGTTCAGACAATAAGACTAAGAGACAGACAGGCAATTAATAGTTATGTTTTTAAACCTGCATTCGGGAAGGTTCAGTACAGGCTGATGTTGGTACAGGTTGATATTTTCAGAAAAATTCTATTCTTTTACCTCCTCTCCATAGTACATTTAAATACCCAGTTAATTTATCTGGCATCTCCCAGATCATTAAAGCTTTTCTTGGTTTCCTTGCGAACCCTTTATGCCCGTTCCTTTCACTCTCAGCAGCCACGTACATCAGGTCTACCCCTAACTCAGCAGCCCCGCTCCTCTGCTCCTCCTCGGTGTACCAAACAACTTTCTGAGTCAAAAATGACACAGGGGTCGAGCAAAGGCTGAGAAATAAACCACGTGACAGGTATTTTCCTATAATAGAACCATCTCCTAAGAGACTGCAGGGCAATAGGCGTAACATGGCTCTCAGGGAATTGATAAAGCAGAGATTATTTTCATACATATAATCCATAGACTCACAGTAACTGAATTTTGAGTTTCCCTTTGGGAAAATGTCAGCTCTCGGGAGAAACAATCAAGTACATCAGTCATGGTCATATGCCAGGGGCTGCCATTGGCAAATTAACTCCCATTTTAAAATAATGAACTCAGCTTTAAACCCAGATTGGCTTTATAAATATAAAAAGGATATATATATATATATAAATCAAGTTGTCAGTACAGAACACAGTCATATTCTTTACGATCTAACATGTAATCGAGTTCTACTAAATGAATCATAATTTAAAATTTAAGAGCTTATATTTTAAAACCAAACTGATTTCATTCCTATATCTTAGTTGCTAAGCAATAATCTGATACAGAATGAGGCAGCCAGACATTGTTAAGAGTAGGAATGGGTTTTAAAATCAGATAGACTTCATCTGTACACAGTCCTACTATTTATTTCTTGTGTGAGCCTGGGCACGTTATTTAATTCTTTGAACCTTATTTTCCTCATTTGTAAATGAAGATAACCATACTAACACTAGAACAGAGTCATCTCTATAAAATGAAGTTGCTACCTGGGTGTGGTGGCATATGACTATAATCTCAGCATTGAGGAGGCTGAGGCAGGAGGATCACTGCAAGTTTAGGGAGCTACATAGTGAGACCCTATCTCAAAAAAAAAAGAAGGTGCTATTTGCAGAGCCTAGCATAACTCAGGACAGATTGTTCTTCAAGAAAGGACAATGTCACTCCTATCACTGGGGAGCAATACGCACAGTAAAGAGAACATGTTTCATCAGAAGCCTGGGTCACAGTACTGGCTCTAGCAGTGCCTTTGGGTGAGCTGCTTACCCTCCCCAAGCTTCTATTTCTTTACCTTAAAATAAGAGTAACACACCTTTGTACAGCTGCTGGAAGGGTAAAGTTCAGGGGTATTTAAAATGCCTGCAACATGTTGCTTAGCACATAGAAGCAATAAACCAATGGCAGTGACAGTGGTTATTATTTTTATGCCCTGAAAGCATTCCTGCTGACCACTTATTACTGAAAGAGTCAAAGTGTTTACAGATAATAAGGCTGAGATACCCATGATAGGAATAAATTCATTAAAAATAAAGTTCTGAAAGGCCCAATACACATTCCACATGAGGTCAAAGCACTGCGGCTACTCGGTCAGCATTCACCTCTACATGCCTGTCACATTAGTCTGCTTCAATTTTCACGAGGAGGAACAGCTTAATGTCGCTCTGGTGGAATCCCAATCTTAAGGAGCATTTTTGTGCTTTATAACTAATTTAAGTTCTTCTGCTTCAGCTTTTACTATCAAGTAAACTGAAAGTGACAGAAGAAAATGACAGTGTGGTCCGTCTCACTGCAGAGAATAAGGCTGAACTTGGCTCTACCTCTAAGTGCTGTTTTACCAAGATAATGAAACAGCTCAGAGGACACATTCAATCTAGCTAATAAGGAGAAGGTTTGGATGAGTAACAGAATGAAATCACTGAACAGGGAATCAGGTACTTCTAGCACTATACGTAACTCACTTAAAATGCCTGAAATTACACTTAATCGGGGCTCTCAGGAGAAAAATACTTGTTTACTCTTTTTTGGTATATTATCTTTCTCTTAGTTCAAGAAACTTAAAAATTTAAAATTGAAGGTTGTTCTCACCTATCTATTTTTAATAAAAGATCAGTCCTCACCATGAATCCAGTGCTCAGCTATTATACCCGTGTTTTCTAGACATTCTCTCCTCAACATTTAAGTCACTTCCCACAGCTTCAAGATCCGACGCTATGAAAGTTTTCTATTGCTATTCCTTTCTTACAGATATAAAAATATTTTTAGCACAAAGTTGAAATCAATAACACCAACAAATATAGTTATCTAGTTGTCTTGAGAAGTCATGCTAGCAGCTTTATGAGGATTTCAGTGGCAAGCTGGTGGGGGAGTAAATTGGTACAACCTTCCTGAAGGGCAACTGGTGATGTGTGTCATACACATGAACCTTTTTGTGCTCTCTATTCCAAAGTTCTACTTCTTAAACATTATTTTAAGGAAAAAATTATTCTAAGGAAATAATTTGAGAATCAGGCAAAGCTTTGCCTATAAGAATGTCTTCTGAAGTATTATTCCTAATACTCCAAAACTAGAAACGGGGAATGCTCCACAATAAAGAATTGATGAATGGTACACCCATCAGACTATAATACAGCTGCCCAAATCCACATTCTAAGTACTGAAATGTACTGGCATATTAAACATAAAAACCAAGTTAGAAAACTGTTCTGTGTCACTTCACCCCAGGATGACTCAAACACAGAGCAGGGAGAGTGTGCTCTAACACGTAAGCGGGTCATGTCTGAGTGGGGAGATCTGATTTTTTTCCTTTCTGCTTGTTTCTTATATTAACCATTTATCATTTCTATACAGAGGAAAACTGCCATAATAATTACAAATGTGCCTAAACATTTTAATTCTTGGCACATGTTTATTATAAAAATTCATTCAGTCAGAGCAGGAATATCATACCCCCATCCATCTCCTTCCGAACACTGACTCCACAGGGCACTGTCTACAGTGTGCACGGCCCTCAGAACACCACTGCACAGAATGCAGAGGGGCATGAAACAAGAATCTGAGCTTGGGAGTGATTACTATGCAGTAGGTATAAAAATCCTGTTAGCTAAAAAGTGCTCTGCGCCAGAGAAGAGGTTTTTCTAAAAAAAGTGCTACATCAATTCTGACGAGGGAGGAGACACTTGACACAGTTACCCTTTTCTCAGCGCCAGGCAGGAATTCCTCCTTGGCTGTTTCCAGGAACTCCGTAATAGGTCTCAGCTGTGTTACACACTGTATCAGGTCCTCTTTGTGTTCCAGTAACAGAACAGACAAGGTCTTTCCCTCCCCTGTGCTCCCTGGGGGAGAAAGAATTAGAGACACACAAGAAAAGCTAGTCAATTTGAAGAAAATGACAGCATGATTTGTCAAGAGAGATCTAACAGAATAGTAAAGTGATTCTCAGCTTATTCTGTGCACCTGAATGCAGAATCACTTTTAGAGAGGAAAATACTTTATTATTCTGTTTAAACTCTATGAAAGGAAAAATGTTTCATTTATCTGTCGAAACACAAAGCTTCAGAGCCAGCCAGAGGTTAACTTCTGGTTGGCAAGGCCAATGCTTTGTACCTAACCCAAATGAGAGCAACTCCAGCCTGTAAGTGCTGTCAGCGAGCCAGCTCACCCTGGGCACCCAAGGCACTGCTTTGGATATGTGGCTTTTTGAAAGGCAGGGGACATTCTCCACTTCAAGGTATCAGGCCAGTTAAGCAGGGGATAGAAATGGAAACTTATGTTTAGCTTGTCTACATTTAATACACAGCTCTGGAATGACATTAAAACCTATGTGGAAATCATTTAATAACTAAGCCTCTGAAGATATGTATCACTGGAATGAACCAACTTTGCGAGGGTCAGGGGGAGCATTGGGGATGGAACCCAGGGCCTCGTGCGTGCTAGGCAAGCACTTTACCACTGAGCTACACCCCAGCTCCCATGGAACCAACCTTAAAATTGTGGACACTTGAGAGGACAGGGCTCTTTCCTACCTTTTGGACACACTGGGGCTGCATCTTCCGGGTGTGGGTCTGACAGTGTGGTTTTTATTGCGGGATTAGAATCCTGGTACAGTCTCAACAGAGACACAACAGTCTGCACATCCAGGCTCCCGGTTCTTATTTTCTCCAGGATTCTCTGGAATGCTGCATCTCCTCCTTTACCCTGAAAACATTCCATTATAATCTGTGGAATGAAGTATCCAGAAAGACAGATGAACCAGCCACAAGAAGCACATTTGGCAAGCAAAGTACCCACAAGCTGATCCCTCACCCACTGTGTCTGCTTCCCCAACAGGGGCTGCAGCAAACCTTGTGCTGTGGGCTCCCAGCCCACCCTCAGGAGGGCTCCGATCCCAGGCTCAGACCTCACGAGGGCATACCCTGCCGAGAGCCAACCCAGCCGCACCTTCTCTCAACCCAGGTCATTTTACGTTTGTCATGCTACATTGCAAATATTTATCTTTTTCTCCTGATAGACTTGAAGCCAGGGATCATGCTTTCTAAGGCTCTGTACTCTCAGTAATCAGCAGAACCTGGCACACAGTAGGTGTTCAGTGCATTTTTAATATACTTAATGTACTTCTTACCTAATTATACCTTTCTGAATCTTATGACATTTTGAGTATTTCTTAGGCAAGGATATCTGAATTTCAAATTGAATGAACTGTCATTTTATTATTTGAGAATGCAATTAAAATCTCACAAGTTAGGGGAGAAAATCACTTTAAGTCATTTACATTATGAATGATAGACTATTTAGAAAGACATGAGCCTTATTACTTTTAGATATATTCTGTAACAATTAAGGCTAACAATGTGTTGGCTTAGAGTTGCCAGCTGTCAAAGAACATATGATTCACATATTAATTATCCTGTTTTAATGACTGCTTCACTGCTGCGGGCTTGAAGGGGCTGCAGGGGCTTCAATTTCTTCCCCTAACCAATGCTGAATACACACCAGCCTTGCCTCTGGCCTGCTGCCCTTGACCTCTTTGTGGCATTACTACTGCCTCTGTGTCACAATTCTCAGTTCTCATCTGACTGTGGCAACATTGATGTACTGTGGGTGACATTCTGACCACCCTTTCCGCCTTCCCCATTGCTTTTCTTTATAGGCAAGATTTGACTGGTTGTAACCCTTCATTTTTATCTCCTTTTTGAGACGGTTTCAGCCAAGTTGGTGGTGCACAACTATACTCAGAACTCTGAGAGGCAGGAGAAAGATCACAAGTCCAAGCCCAGCCTGGGCAACTTAGTGAGGTTGTCTCTCAAAATTAAAAAAATAAAATAAAATAAAATAAAGGCCAACACTATAGCTCAATGTGAAGGTTCTGAGTTCAATCCCTCATACTGCTTTTAAAAAGGGCAAAAAAAGCTCTCAATTACTCAGCTTTATCACATTCTGCAGATGGCTCTGCAAATGGGCTCTAATCCCAAACTCTGTTTCAATCCAGAGCCGCACAATTTCTGCTGGGTACATCTCAAACAGCAGCGCTCTCAGGGCCACAACTCTGCTTACCATCTCGAATTTTCCAGAGTAAAACAGCCACCATTCGAGTGATAAAATGTAAACAATGAACATTCTTTTCTTTGGTCTGACAGAATATCTCACACAAACAAAAGGGAACCCAATCAGAAGACAGGGTTAATATTTCTGTTTTCGCAATAATTTGAAAAAAAAAGTCAGGTAGCCAAAATGAAAGTTCATGTGATAGTCATATACCAACCTTTTAAAAAAGTTTCCTATGTGTTTTGGTCATCTTCAAAAGTAAATTTAGATAAAACACAGTTTAATAATCCACATTAATATTTGATTGGAATAAATAACTGCCATGAGCCTAAGGCAACTCATCTTCTATTTTTAAAATAACAAACAAGAAATAAAGCCATGAGTTGAATGGCTAATCCCTGTGGGTAAATGAATTCAACTTTTCCTGCTTTCTAGAGTTGGCCCCAAATCTCCTTAGAGTGCCCTTCATGGACAGCAGTGGGGACCCTGAGGCAGGCAGCCCAAAAACAGCTCTGGGTGAGCCCTGCCTCTGGACAGTCACGCCTGTGAGCTGAACTCTGGGCTTGGTTCTAAGGGAGGGAATATGAGGACAGTAATGGGATGACCCCTTCGGAAGTCAGGTTCCTGTGACTTTTGCCTTTTATATGTGCACATGCATTTGCCAAGGCATCCACTTGCACACCATCTTCCTCCCTCTGCTCTCGCTCTGGGGGATGCAAGCTGCCACACTGTGAGTTGCTCCAAGGAAAGGCCCTTGTGGCAAGGAATGGATGTCTCCAGGCCACACTCAGTAAGTCTGGAAGTGGATCTTCTGAGGCCTGTCAACAGCTGAGGGAGTAAGCTAGGAAAAAGGTATCACCCTCACTGAGCCTGGAAATGGCTGCAGCCCTAGCTGATACAATTGCAGCCCAAGGACTCAGCCACACAACTTCTGGATTCTTAATCCACAGAATTCCAAGTAATACATGTTTGAAGCTGCTGAATTTTATAGTAATCTGTTATACAACAATTGTAACTCATACAGCCCCGTTCGTGGCTAATAGTCTCAGTAAAATGTTTCCTCCTCTTTACTTTCCCTTTCTTTCTCCTTCCTTTATTTTGTATGTCTTAATTGATACAGCGCATAGCTATCTCATTCTGTCCTAGGCTAGGTTTCATTTCTTTTTCCACCTACAGCTCTCTGAATAGCCCAGATCCACCACTCTTAGCAGCCAGTGTGTCTGGCACTGTCATGGGGGTGGGGAGGGGCACAGTCAGAGGCAGCGTCTGATGTGCTTCTCATTATCCTCTCTGCTGTCTCTCCCTCCGCAGAACTACTCAGCAGTGAAATTAAAACATTTGTTAACTCCACTGCTCAGCAGTGAAGCCAGGGTGACCATCTGGGAAGAGAAGCCAGGGTGGGCTGATAAAAGAAAGGGCCAGGAGGGAGCACCGAGCTGTTTGGACAGCCCTGCTCTTTCTTCTAGAACCTACTGGGGACCCACGCCAGAGCCGGCGCTTTTGCTTTTATTATGGTAAACCCACTTCTGAAACAGTCAGCCTGCAGGAAAGGGTGTCACATATTTTGATAGGCTGTTACACTATGCAACGGAGTTGAACCTAAACAGTTCTGTCAAAAGGTCTTCCTTGACCCTCCATTTGGAACTCCTTTGATTCCTAGGGGGCTAAGGGTATTCAGTAGATTCAAGTCAACACCTGGTCACAAAAGTAATCAAAGTACTTTACTGAGTGAAATATTGGTAAATATACTTAGAGATGAGACAGTTTCCTTTCCATTGATCATGTGGGAAAAACCATTTAATCTTTCTCCTAACTCAAGTCTTTTAACTGAACTTACTTTCCCCAACTGTTTGTCCACTACCTTCACATCTATTTGGATTACACTATACTCTTGTCCACCCAAACCCCCACTTCCCCCCCAGTGCTGAGGGCCAGGTGATGGCAATAATGGTACAGGTAGAGCTCGGGGTGGCGGAATGGTAAAACATCTGCTTAGCAGACACAGAGTCTTGGGTTCAAACCCCAGCACCAAAAATAAATAGATAAATAGAAATTTAAAATTCATGACCCCTATCCATCAGTCCCCCCCTGCACACTGTGCACTGTGCGCCTCCTAGGCCAGTGCTTGGCAGCATCACCACTTACTTTACATGAGTGTCAGAGAGGTAAGGTAACTTGCCTAAGGTCACAGGGACAGCAAACGCTCTCCATGAAATACTGAATTCATGCTACACTCCTTCTATGCAGTTCTAACACCTTGGCTTTAAGGGTAAATCAAATCCATTTATAATGGATTCCACTGGACCTACTAGAATCCGTATCACTGAACAGAGGGTAGTATGTAAGACTGTCTGTACCATTCTTCTTGGTCTCAGTGATTAGTAAAGAGACTGTACCTAGTAGGTGCTCAGTAAAGGTTTAATCGAATAAAATTCAGAGCCTCTTGAATCACTGCTTGCTGCTTCTGTTCAGGGGTTGTAACTGGATACAGACTGGCAGAAGACACTTCACCCCACTGCCCACTACCTCTATGATCAGCTCCGGCTTTTGTTTCACACAATTCGAGCAGCCTGGCTTCTCATGTGGCTGCGTCACTGCTCAGGGAACGGCTTTGCCTTCTTTCATCATTTATCTCAAGAAATAAAACCATCAGACATTGCTGCATGGTGTCCTCTCTAAACTCAATCTGGGCCAACTGCACACGCCACATACCTCTGTCTCAGCCAGAGAACTCATGAACCTCAAAAAGCCTCAAAATTATGCACGAAGTGGTGAATTTCTTTAGTATTAAATTATCATGGTTATAATGATTAACGTAATAACAAAACAGCCAGCAATAATCAAAAACATTCAAAGCTCTTTGGGAACTAAAACTGCATAAACAAAAAACAAATGAACTCCAAATGACCTTTTAAAGTTGCATTAAAACTTAGTTTGTCATTCCAAGTAAATACTCTTAAATCTACTCATTGCTGAAGTTTTACAGTAATTCCTAAAATTTGGTGACCACACATACTTGGGGGTGGTGGGTGGAGGGATCACCTGTGTGGCAGGATTTCTTTGTTCAGACACTGTAAGGACAGATCAGGTTTCAGTTTATTTTTCTAGCAACCAGGTCAGGGTTTGGCTTCTCTCAGTTGCAATAAACTTCTGTTGCATCAAGGGGTAAGCAAAGGGCAACACATAGAGAAAAGTGACATTTTGAGGCCACTCACAACACTGAAAGGTGCCACCACAGACATTATGACACATGCAAACATACATAGGTCGCTAACTTCTAGAGCAGTGCTCCTCCAAATGTGGTCCTCAGCAAGACACCAGCCTATGTGGGAACTGTTAAAGATACAGAGTCCCAGGCTCTACCTACAGCCTGAGAATTGGACTCTGGAAGCGAGGTCTGGACGTGTATATGTGAAAAAGCACACCCGATGGTTTCTATATACTGATACGGTTTAGCTCTGGGGTGTGCCCCCACAGCCTTGCATGTCTGGCAGTGACTAGACCATGAGGGTGCAGGAGGAGTCCACTGATGGGTTCAGGGCTGACTTGTAGTGAGGAGGGAGGGGCCTGGCTGGAGGTGGGTCACGGGAGTGTGACCTGGAAGGTTATTATTTCCTTCCACACTCTGCTTCCTAGCTGCCATGACTGAGCAGCTTTCCTCTGCTGTGCCACTTTTGCATTGGAATCTGCTGACCATGGGCTGAGAATGTCAGCCAAAATAAACTTGTCTTTAAGTTCTGGGTATCGCGTATTGTGTCCTAACTAAAAAGTGACTAAGACACACACGCTACACCACTGTGACTGCTTTGCACTAGATACTACCCCTGCAGCTCAGGAAGCTGCTTTGAAGTGGATGAAGCACCTATCTGAAAGCATGTCTAACAAATAAAGCTTAAAGAAACAGCAAACCATTTTGTGCATTACAGGAGGTAACCATGACACTGGTATGTAATAACACATTCAGCAAAAAAAGGGCTTAGAGGTCTACTAAGTTTAAAACTATGGATCAATGTATAAACAAGTAATAGTTGCTATCTACTAAACTCCTGCTATGTGCCTGATGCTTTACCATGAGTTTTATATACATAATCCTCATTAATTCATAATTACCCTATGATGCATCCTCATTTTTTAATTTTTTGGTAGTACTAGAGATTGAATCTAGGACACTGAAGTTCATCCCCAGCCCTTTTGAGAATTTTGAGATATGGTCTTGCAATCCCTCCTGTCTCAGCCTCCCAGAGTGCTGGGGTTACAGACCTGCTTTACCATGCCAGTCCGTGTATCCTTATCTTACACATTAAGAAACTACAGCTTAAGCCAGGCATGGTAGCGCACACCTATAAGCCTATAATCCCAGCATTCAGGAGGTTGAGGCAGGAGAATCACTGTGAGTTCAAGACCAACCTTGGCCTTACAAAGTGAGCACAAGCCCAGCCTGAACTGTATAACAAGACCCTCTACCAATAAAAAAAAGAAACCAAAGCTTATAAAAACTAAGCTACTGAAAGTCACAATGCTAGTATACCGTAAAGTAAGATGAGCTGCTTATTCACACAGTGGAATTAGCAATAACAAGGAACTGACATGTAACAATGTTAACGAATTTCCATAATAATACTAAATAAAAGCCAGACAAAACTAATACATACTACATGACTCCACTTATATAACACTGTAAAACATACAAACTAATCCAAATTGACAGCAAGCCAGTGGTTGGCTGGGGGACGAGGTGCAGGAGGGGACAGGAGAGCGGGGTTATAAAAGGAGGCCACAAGCTTTGGGGGTGATGCAGACGTTCACTCTTCTGAGTTCCATGATCGAAATTTATCAAATTATATACTTTGAACACATGTAGCTTACTGTATGTCAGTCGTACCTCTTCATGAATGTGTCTCAAGGAAGCACAAAAGAGAACAGCAAGTGGAAGACCCAAGTATAAAGTGGCCTCTATGCATGTGTGCAGACGCACATATTACGTGTGGCTGCGCATCAAAGCCAGGGCCTCACGCTTGCTAGGCAAGGGCTCCACCACTAAGCAACGTCCCCTGCCCATGCATTCAGTTTAATCTTATGTTCCTTAAGCATCTTTTCCCTTTTCCGCTCTGAAGTTAAAAGATTTACTATGGGCTCCAACAGAGTCAGCTTTAAATACTGCCACCAAGTGATCTGTACAGCTGTTACTCTGACCCCTAAAACCAAGGAAGAAATAACATGAACCTATAATGATCACCAACAGTGAATCAGTGCTCTTTCCAAACTACTAATAGTGTTACTGCCACTGAAAGATTAGAGTGAGGGTTGGACAAAAAGAAAGAAATGTTGAATGAATCCACGTATAGCAGATGTTTCTTAAGCCAAGACCTAGACACTAGTATTCAAAAAAACAAAAACCCCAAAATGGCACAAAACACAATGCAAGTAAGCACAGAGGGATACTAATAACTTGGGTGTCACTGACCTGAGGAATAATGCCACTCCTCTGTAACCAAGAGCAAGTGGAGGGAAAGCCTTAAGGGACAAAATGAAGGTATGTCTGTCTAGAAGCTACCAAGGTAACACTCATCACAAAATGATGCGTTTAATAGCTAGGAGAACACCGAAGTGCAAAAATATAAAACCAAAGTGTTCTTCAGCATAATCAGTATAAAGACTACCAAGGACTTACGACCTGAAACCTCCCAAAGAGAGCCACTGAGGTCAGCCCTATCTCATAAATAGCGTATCTCCTAAGATGACAACTTACAGTTATAGCCAAATGTTAATTAATACAGTTAAAATCCATTACTGGACCTTAACTTTGATTTTTTTTTTAAGTAACCTGCTATGAATCAGGAAAACATAAATACTGGGAGCCACGGCTGGCTGAATTACAACCATGCAAAACAGACACTGAGTTGACTGAGGACCTCCCCAGACCACCCTGACCAATCAGAAGGGTGAGCCTGCTTGGGGGATGTGCAGGTGGGGATCCCTCTGCTGAAGGCTGTCGGGGTGGCAGGGTGGTCAGAGCGGAAGCAAGCATCAACAGTGCCTGTGGAGTCATGTCTGAAGGGTCAAGTGTGCAGGAGCACACAGATGGGGATTTGTCTCAATTACTGCAAAAAAGAAAAAGTCAGCTAAGAAACAGAGCAAGACAACCCTTTGATACTTTTCTGTTAAGTAATTCATAAGCATATTTACATATGTGAATCACTTCACCTTAATGGGAGGCAGGAAACCAGGTGTGCAGAGCGGCAGCTCTGCAGTCAGAATGCAAGCTGGGATGGGCCTTGGTGGTAGAGTGCTTGCCTGCCATGTGCAAAGCCCTGAGTTTCATCCCCAGCACTGCCTGGGTTTGAACTGCGGCTCTGGCTTGGAGTCTTATAAACTCGTTGCCTTGCCAAGTTACATCACCTCTTTGAGACCACTTCCTCACCCATAAAACAGGACTAAAAACATTTAACCCACTTTTGTGATTTTTGTGAGCACTGAGATGAAATATGTACCAATCTTAGCACAGTGTTAAATTTAATGTTCACCATATTTTTATTTTTATGACAAGTGACCAACGTATATGAGATGTAATTTATTGTGTTAAGTTTTTCTTGTTTTGTTCAGGGTCTCGCCATGCACAGCAGACTGACCTTGAACTTGCTTAGGTAGCCCAACCTGGTCTTGAACTCATGGTGAGCCTCCTGCCTCAGGCTCCTAAGTGCTAGGATTAGAGGAGTAAGTCACCACTCCTAGCTGTATTAAACTTATAGTACATCCTTTCTTTGTAAATGTCTCGAGTATCTGTTGTTTTATTCTTATTGTTTTAATCTCTGATTTGGGGTTATCCAAGACGACCTTCTGCCGCATTTTATCCTTGATTTATGAGGAAGGAATACTGTGCAAGGCTGGGTGTGGTGGTGCAGGCCTGTAATCCTAACACTCAGGAGGCTGATGTGGGAGAATCATGAGTTTGAGGCCAGCTTGGGCAACACGGCAAATTCAAGGCTGGCCTAGATAACACAGTGAGAACCTATCTAAAGAAAAAAAAAGGCAAGAAAAGTGGAAAAAAAGGAAGTGACATCAACATCAATGATAAGCTGAGATTCTTAAGGTGATCAAAATGTAACTTCATTTTTGTTTGTTTGTAACTTCATTTTGAAATGATCTTGCCTAGTGCTTTTGCAAAACTTCCCTATAGGGAATAAATGACCAAAACATTCAAGTTTGAGAAATTTGAAAGCCTGGGGTATTCTGCATATTCATATCTCTGCCCCATAGGGAAAGTTGACCCCATGTCCTAAGGACACTGAATTAAAAAAATCAAAGCTTACTTACCTCCTTCTGTGGGCCTTTAATTTCTGGACATTCTTCTAGTCTTTTTAAAATATCCTGAGTAACCAAGAGTGCATCTGAGAAAACACTTTCATTTTCTAGAAGAAAACTCAGCTGGTAGTGTTTCCTCTCACATTCTAAATGTAAAACAAAATAAAACAAAACAGCGATGTGTTCCTTGGAATGACTATGAATAAAGTTTTCAGCTGTCAGAGAACCTGCAGGTCACAGACTGCACACTTAACACCTCAGTGCTGAGCAACAGACACCAGTGTCTCTCCCAGCTCCCTCCTGTGCCACTCCTAGCCTGCTTAAAACAATGGGTAAGGATCAGGGGGACACTGGTACTTCAGTTCTCCTCTTCTGCTCTGTTCTCATCCCCAGGATTTCAACCCCCCAAAACACAGACAATTTTAAAGAATACTGCAGTGAGGTGCTGCGCTGGATTTGAGTTTCCTGCCTAATAGGAGCCTGAAGTAAATTTATCAATGAAAGAAAAAATTAACAGATCATCAAATCTAGTAATGGACAACAGAGAAGTAAAACATAAAATTAAATAATCATTACCTGGTTCTGTGCTCTGCCCCTTTGCTCCACTCAAGGTGCGTCCAGCAGGCGGGGGGGAACCAACTTCAGCTGGGCGAGGGTTCTCCACGGGGGCGTCTGCATCCCCTGGAACCTCCAGGGCAGTGGGAGGACCTGCGCTCATCTCCTGTGTCCCTGCATGGATTGCTTCCTGGGCCTTGGCTTTCACAGGGCCCCCTGACGTGACAGAAGCCTCCAGGGAGGTGGAAGATGCCTCCACACCTTCGGAGGAAAAGACCTCTACCTGAGGCATCTCTGTTTCTCGCCTGCAGGACTCTGAGGATGGCACAGAGACGTCCCTTACCACCTGACCCTGCACGGAGCAGTTTACAAGGCTGGTCAGAAGATTCTTACAGCTAACAGCCACATCAAACATCTGCAGGCTGTCAGCTAAAGAGATGATTTTGGAGAAGTTGTGTTTGCCCACAGGTAATTTGCCAGTGTACATCATTTCTAGCAAGAGGGCAAACTCCTTGGGGCTCACCACAGCTGCATCAATGGAGATGGTGTCTGTGTTGTCCAGCAAGGTTTTAAAAAGGAGGCTGGCTGCAGCCAGGACGAGTTTGTGAGCCCTGAAGTAAATGGTGCCGATGGAAATGGTGCAGTCACAGAACTGCTGCTCCTTGCACAGTGTGTACAGCTGCTGCAGCAGCTGCCGGCTGTAGTTGGGGAGCTCCATCGCAGGCTCTGCCCTGGGACTTCTCCTCTCTCCTACCACAACACCACAGGAACACTTCACAAGCACAAGGAAAGTGCCCTATTGTGAAATGCTAAACAAACAGAAAAGCAATTCATTCATTCATCCAACAAATGCTGCTCAATAGGGAGGGGCAGTGTACTAGGTATACAACATTAATAATTATAAGAGCCGGCATAGTGGTGCACAACTGTAATCCTAGCACTTGGAGGCTGGGGCAGGAGGGTCATTGCAAGTTCGAGACTAGCCTGGGCTACAAAGTGAGCTCAAGGCCAGCCTGAACTGCATAGCAAGACCCTATCTCAAAAAGACAAATAAATAAATAAATATAAATATATATTATATATATAGAGAGGGAGAGAGAGAGCGCAAGCAATCATCATGTGCTTAGTTACAGGAGAGGAACTATGCTTAGATCTTTACATGGATAATCTCAATTGATCCTCAAAATGACTCAGTAGAAGAGACACTGTTTCCACCCCATGTCATGGATAAGACAAGCTTAGCAGGCCCAAGAGAAGCAGCCCAAGAAGAAGCCGTGAAATGACCTGCCACATCTCACCGACTTCACAGCTATAACACTACTGGATGCTATTCTTGCCCCCACAGAGCTACTGGCCACCTGGAAAAATACACAGACAGAGACTTAAAGTTGAATGTCCCCTGCATGTTGAAGCTATCTATCCATCTATCTACAGTACTAGGCAGGAGCCAACTTTCCCTCCAATGTGTACTTCTAAAAAATTTTTATATTAGTACATGCTTTAGCACAAAATTAGTAATAATTCTACAATGAGCACATAATTCTATAGTCCTTGTGTGGAGTTGGTACATGCAAATGACACATCTTAACTACCTCCTTCCCCTCCATCTCTTGGTCTCCTTCCCATCGGAAAAAGATTTATCTCCCTACTTTCTGTTATCTAACTCTTATTTTGCTCTTTATATTTTGGGATTTCTCATATAAGAAAAACCATGCACTATTTAAGTTTGTGTGTCTAATTTATTTCACTTAACATTATGGTCTCAGGGCTGGGAATATAGCTCAGTGAGCGGCACAAGCACCTCCCTGGCAAGTACAAGGTCCTGAGTTCGATTCCTAGTACGGAAAAAACAGAAACAAAACAAAACATTGGTCTCAGGGTGGATTCATTTTCCTACAGATGACACAAGTTTACACTTGTTTATGGTGGAGTAGTACTCCATTGTGTGTAAATACCAGTTTCTTTATTCATTCATCTGTTGACAGAGACAGAGACTGCCTCCAAGATTTAGCTGTTATGAATTGTGTTGCTATAAACAGGTGCATGCATGTATCACTATAATATGTCTTTAATTCTTTTCAGAGGAGATCTAGGAGGAAAACAGCTGGATCAAATAGAATTTCTACTTTTAGTTTTCTGAGGAATCTCCATACTGATCTCCACAGTGCTTGTGCTAATTTGCACTCCCACCAACAATACAGAAGGGTTCCTTTTTCCTGAAGCCTTTCCCAGCATTTGTTAGTATTTGATTTCTTGAAGATGGCCATTCTTTCTAGGGTAAGATAGAGTCTCAATGTTGTTTAAATTTGCATTTCTCTAATGGGCAGCGATGTTCAACATTGCTTCAAGTGTTTATTGGCTATTTGTACTGTTTCTTCTGAGAAGTGTCTATTCATCTCACTTGTTCATTTTTAGATTGGCACTTTTACTTTGGGGGTCTGATTTTTTTAACATGCACTTTTCAACTGAATCTAGATCAGTGGTGGAGAAACCATGGCACATGCGCCATAGGAGGCTGTTCGTATCACTGCACGCTCTGAAAGGTCTGGTGTCAGTGCCTAGCCCCCCCCCCCGACCAGCCATGGCCTCTCAGTTTCTTCTGCTGGCCCCTCTCCGTTCCTTTTCCAGCTCTCACCTCTCATTTGAACTCCAGATATACCCCTCCAATTACATATTCTGTATCTCTTACTGAAAGCCTAATAGGTTTCTGAAACTCTACACCTCCAAAATTGTCCTGCCAGCTTTCCCGCCTTACAGCAATTCTGTCCTAGTTGTTCAGACTAAAACGCTAGAAGTTGTCTTTGACTCCTGATTTTCTCATGACCTAACTCCAATCCTTTATCAATCCTCTTAGCTCTATTTTCAAAACATGCCAAATCCAATCATAGCCTGTGGTCAGTCCATTTATCTGATGACTGTACCAATCTCCTAACTGGTCCCCACGCCTCTGCCCTTGCCCAGCACTACTCCTACCTCACCTGTCTTCAACTTGAGTATCTATTTAGGGTATGGTCAAAGCTGGTCACTTCTTTACACAAAAGCCTTAAAGTGCTTCCAGTCGCTGGGTAAAAGTCAAAGTTCTTATAATGGCCTAGAAAGCCCTTCATGATCTGGCTGCCATCTGGCTTTCTAACCTCATCCTCACCCTCTCAGCTCTAAATATACCACTGCCTTCCTCACTGGCTTTGGAACAAACCACGCAAACTTCAGCCATGGAGTTTCTTCATATGTGCCTGACTGGTTCTCTCCCTTCCATGTCTCTGTTTACTACGGTTTGGATTAAGAACGCCTCCCAAAGTTGGCCACGGTCATTTACACCTGTAATCCTAGGAAGCTGAGGCAGGAGGATTGCTGGGAGTTCAGGGCCAGACTGCGCTACAGAGGGACCATGTCAGAAAAAAAGAAAAGAAAACAAAGGAGAAGGAGGAAGAGAAGGGGGAGGAAGGCGAGAAGCAGGAGAAGCACCCGCAGCAGCTGCAGCAGCTGGAGCAGCAAGACGGCCTCCCCAAAGGCTCGGGTTCAGAGTAGGGCTCTGGGAGGTGCCTGGGTCTGGGGGCACTAAGCTCACCAGTGGGCCCACAGCCCACATGCTGGGAGAAGTGGGCCTGACTGGGAAAGGGGGTCCCGGGGCATGACCTGGAATGGCGTGTTCTTGTCCCCGGCCCCCGCTCTCTCTGCTTCTGGCCACCACGGCATGAGCGGCTATCCCTGGCCATGCTCTACTGACCAGGTTTCTGCCTTGCAGCTGGGAGACCATGCACTGAAACCGTGAGTCAACATAACCCTCTTCTCATTTAAGCTGTTTGCGCTGGGTACTTAATCAGAGGGACAGAGACTGACTGACCCTGTATGTACAGGCCGCACAGCCTGAGCATCCCAAACCTGAAAACCCAAAACCACAAGCTTTCTGAGTGCTGACATGAAGCAGCAGTGGAAAATTCCACACTTGACCTCAGGTGACTAGCTGCAATCAACACTCAAGGACATTAAAAATACTAGTTGAAATTACCATCAGGCTATGTGTATAAATGAATTTTGTGTTTAGATTTGGGTCCCATTCCCAAGATGTATCACTTGATATATGCAAATATTTAAAAATTAAAATAAAGATCCAAAATATATCTGGTCCCAAGCATTTCTAACAAGGAGCACTCAGCCTGTATATCAGTGAGGTCTCCTGTCATCACGTTCTTTTGAGTGTCACCTCCCCTAACCTCACGACATCCCGCTTTGCTTTTCATTACGGCACTTAGACCTACAGACACACGGTATTTCCAAATGTTTATCGTCTATCTCCCTTCACTAGAACCTAAGCTCTGGGAGGGCAGGATCTTTACATGTGCTGTATCTCAGTGCTTAATATTCTGCCTAACCCAAATCTTGCTGGTTGACTATAGAATGATCAATAACAGGAAGATGTAACGACAAGGGATTTGTGCACACAAACTCAGCTGGGGACAGGGAGCCCAGGAGTTTTGAGGAAGCTTTGAGGAAGAGGGAACAGCTGGCTTGATTCATACATGATGCACAGACACTGGGCAGGGGTGTAAAAAAGGTGGGAGGAAAAGGCACTCCTGGCAGAGAAGCCTGCATGAGGTGCACAGAGAAGAAAGCATTCTGTAGTGCCGGGAGGATGGTAAGGAGGTCAGTGACGCAAAGCTGGGGATAAGGAGAGACAAGAGCCGAGCCTGGAAAGCCAGCCAGAGGTACTGGCCCCAGAAGGATATACAGGCCGTGCTTAGGAGCTGTGATCTTCTCACTGAAGGGATTACTGTGGGAGAGTCACAGGGCCAGACACGCATTTTAAGTATGTGTCACCTCTGCAGTATTTGTAAAGAATTTAAGAGGGCTAATGTTAAAAGACAGATTTTATTATTGCAGATCAGGAGGAAATCGATACAGGCTTTGACAGAAGTGGTAACAGGAGAGAGAGGAAGAGAGTCAAAGAATGCATATAAACTGTAACAGTCATGATTTAGGAACTGAATGGATGTGAATGAGAGAAACATTCAAAAATCAATTAATGAGTGCCAGAGATTTAGCTCAGAGGCACAAGTGCCCGCCTGGCAAGCATCAGGTCCTGAGTTCGATTCCCAGTACCAAAAAAAAAATTAATGTATTCCATAACATCAAACAGGTTAAGGGAAATAAAGGCACATCTTATCAATGATGCAGAAAGAGAATTTAATGAAATCCAACACCCACCAATGATGAAAACCCTCAGCAAACTAGAAATAGAAGGAACTTCCTCAACTTGACAAAGACAATCTTGGGCGGGCATGGCGGCAGATACCCCTAATCTAGAACTTGCAAGGTTGCGACAGGAAGACTCCAAGTTCAAAGCCAATCCAGACTAAATAGTGAGATACCATGTAAAAAGAGAACATTTGCCAAAAAACTCTACATGTGCATCATATTTAAAGGGTGAGAAATGAACAACCCAAAAAAAGAGAATGCAGTGCCGCTGTGCTAAGACCAGGAACAATGTTTGCACGTTTCCTCTCAACCCGCTTTTCAACACCGTACTGAATTACTAGCTAGTGAAACAAGGCAAAAAGAAAACAAGATCCGAAAGGAAAACACAAAATTGTTTTTGTTTGCAGATGACACGATTATCTATGCCAAAAATCTAGTAACTGACTAAAAAAAAAAATCCTTCTTGGAAATAATAAGCGATTGTAAGCAGGTTGCAGGACACAAAGTTATATACAAAAGACAATATGATATTGGCAAAAAAATTTAAAGAAAAAGAAACAGGGGTGGAGGGGAAGGGGAAATAAAAAGAACTGAGATGTGTTATGCACATGCACATGTACCAGTTCTCCCCACAATGAATCATCATGTACTGCAAACACGTGCTAATAAAATGTTTTTAAAAATACAAAAGTCAACTGCTGGCCAGGCATGGTGATGCACACCGATAATCCCAGCACTTGGGAGGCTAAGGCAGGAAGACTGCTGCAAGTTTGAGGTGACCCTCAGCTACAGAAGCGAATTCAAGGCTAGCCTAAACTACATAGCAAGACCCTGTCTCAAAATAAAACAAGTCAATTTTTAGTGCTGGGAATATAGCTCAGTGGTGTAAGCCCCTGCCTGGCAAGAGCAAGGTCCTGAGTTTGATTTCCAGTACCAAAAAAAAAGTTAATTTTTTCCCATATGTTACCAATGAACAAATGGAATTTGAAATTATTCTCCCAGTGCTCAAGAGGCTGAGTCAGGAGGAGGACTGTGAGCTCAAGGCCAGCCTTGGCCACAGAGCAAGACCTTGGCTCAAAAAACCAAAAGCACAAAATAAAAAAATAAATTTAAAATCAGGAAAGACCAGAACAGGTACCTCTCTGAAAAAGATCTAAGGGCAAGTAAACATGTGAAAAGATATTCAATAGTGTACATCATTAGATAATCACAAAAGAAAATAAGACACCACTCTCCACTTATGGGAATGGTCAGAACCTACAACATTGGCTATATCAAATGCTGACAAAGACGTGGAACAGAAAAAAAAAACAAAATCTGTCACCCACTGCTAGTGAGGATGCAAAATGGTACAACCACTTTGGAAGAATTCTGGCAACTTCTTTCAAAAGTAAACATACTCGTAACACATAATCCAGCAATCACATTCCTTTGCATATAGCCCAAAGAGTGAAGACTTACATGTACACAAAAGCCACACACAGATGTTTATAACAGTTTTAGTCATAATTGCCAAAACTTGGAAGCAAGCAAGAAGCAGGTGAATTAGTAAATAAACTGCAATAACAGTAATTCTCTCAATGCCAAAGAGAAATGAGCTATCAAACCTAAATGAGTATTAGCAGAAGAAACCAGCTTGAAAAGGCTACATACATAAGCCTTTGTGGTCTAACTGTATGATATTCTAGAAAAGGTAGAACTGTGCACATAGTAAAAACATCTGAGTTATCACGGGCTATGGGCAGGCAGAGATGGATCAGCAAAGAACAGAGGACTTTTTGGGTGGTGAAACTGCTCTGTATGAATCTACAGCAGTAGGTATATCACTATACACTTGTCAAAGTCCACACATGCACAACACCAAGAGTGACCCTTAAGGTAAAACATGGGCTTTAAGTAATAAAGTGTCAACAGAAGTTGCAGTGATTGTAAGAAAGGTTCTGGGGTGATGTGAGACGCCTGTGCATGCACAGCATGTACAAACATGTGGGAGGCTTCCATTCTTTCTTTAAATACTGCTCCAGCCACACATGGTAGTGAACCTCTGTAATCCTAACACTTAGGCTAAGGCAGGAAGCTGAGGCAGAAGGATTACCCCAAGTTTGAAGCCAGCCTGGACTACATAGTGAGTTCAAGGCCAGCCTCAACTACACAGTAAAAGCCTGCCTCAAAAAACAAAACAAAACAAAATACTGATCTAAAAATAATATTTATTGAAATTTTCACAAAAGGAATATAATTTATTTTTCCAGTCCTAAGTGTTCCAAATCCCATCTATACCATAGTAGCTAACGCTGTTAGGCAATCATTCTTTCACATAACTTTTCCAGTTTGCTCAAGGAGGATCTTTGAGAATATTTTGTTGTTGTTGTTGTTTTTGAAACAGGATCTTGCTATGTAGCCTCAAACTCACAGCCATCCTCCTGCCTCAGCCTGCCAACTGTTAAGATTACAGGCATGTGCCACCACGCCTGGCCTCATTTTTATTTTTTTGAGACTGGGCCTCACCATGTAAATTCAGGCTTGTCTTAAATTCACTATGTAGCCCAGGTTGACCTCAAATTCACAGCAATCCTCCTTCCTCAGTCTCCCAATTGCTGGGATTATAGGCATGCACCATCATACCCAGCTGATCTTTGAAAATATTTAAACCTACTGCTATCTGTTTTAATATCTGTATTATAAACATATATATGTAAATACACATATCATTTATATATAAATAGATGAACAAACAGCCTTAGGAACTAAATGACTTGCTATTAAAAGTACCAAAAGCAGCACCAGGAATGAAATTTGCATCTTGTAGTACTTATAGAAAGAGGAAGGCTGGGGATATAGCTCAGTGGCATAAGAGCTTGCCTGGCAAGCCTGAGATCATGAGTTCGATTCTCGGTACCAAGAAAAAAAACAAAAGAAAAGAAAAAGAAAGAGGAAACAACCCCAAGATTTACAATAAGCAATTATATGTGCTATCTTTAGGAAAAAGGGAGAAGAATAACTAAAGTTTTTAACTGACTTATTTTAATATCTGAGAAAAAAATCAGAAAATTAAATTCACAAATAATAGGAAGTCAAAACTACTAAACAGGCATTGATACAAACAAAATGTACTAATATAATGTGATTTTCTTCATAAGGCAAGGTATGGACTGCAGTATATCAGAAGACTTACCTGGACATATATTAGATCCTCTTGAATATTCTTACTAGTAAGAAATGATTGACTGGAATTACATTTTTAGGACAAATTAAAACTTAAAAGGCTACTTCACAGTCATTTTTCTATATCTACAGCTTTTATCAAGACTAAAGAATAAACCAGGTGTAGTGACGCACGCCTGCAATCCCAGCACTTGGGAGGCTGAAGCGGGAGGATCCTTGCAAGTTCTAGACCAGCCTGGACTACAAAGTGAGCTCAGGGACAGCCTGAACTGCACAGCAACACCCTGTCTCAAGACAAAAACAGGGCTGGGGATGTATCTCAGTGGTAGAGTGCCTGCCTAGCATGCACAAGGCTCTGAGTTCAATCCCCAGCACTAGAAAAGAAAAGAACCAAAAAAAAAAAAAAAAAGACTAAAGAAAAGAAGAGCAACCAAGATGCAGAGGAAGGTATTTTGAGCATTAACTATAGGTCTTTGTGGTCTGAGCTGCTTAATATTTTTATTAACAAAAAACTAGAAGAGAAAATAGTAACTTCAACAGAGTAAGTGTGCAGTGATTAAAAAAAAAATGATGTGCCTTACCAGTTGATAGATACTAACAAGACAGTAATAAACTCGGCCAATCAAAGGTGAATAGAGAGCTAAGGCCAAAAACAGTCAAAGGTGGTCAAGGGCTATATAATAAATGTTAGCTGGCAATGTTGAAATTTGAATATTTAATGAGATCCATAGGAATATTAATTAAAGAACAGACTTTTGGCAAAATTGCACACTGGGCTGATGTAAATGGGTCTTTTCTCCAACTACAAACACATAGAAATTCTGGATGAAACATAGCAAAAATGCTTTTAAAATACATAAGTCAAGTTAAAAAAGAAAGAAAAAAAGAAAGAAATCCCCAGGCACCTGAAATGAAAGAGACACCAGAATCAAAGCTAGAACAGTAAGTGGGGCGTTGAGACCATGGCAGGCTGTAGGGATTCCAAACTCCTACACAGGCCCATGGCTTGGAGCAGGGTGCATGAATGCTTACATCGAGACTGCAAACATGGCTTCAGGCGGGCAGAGTGGTGGGGAGTTAGAACTGAGTCCCCTGCATAAAGCTCTGAGCCTCAAAGGCCTGTTCCTCCTTGATATGCAGCCTTAAAAAAATCTCTGCTCATGGGCCCAAGGAAATGATGACAGAAGTTGCTAATTGTCTGGGCCTTGAGTAGAAAAAAAGGTACTCATAAGAAATATAAAGTATAGGCCTCTGCCAAACAGAGGTTTAGGTACCAAATTTACGTTATTTATCATATAGGAATCTTGGGCTGAGAAATTAACATTAAAAACTGGTTCCTAGTAGATAGCAGAAAAAAGTGGAATACTTTCAATATCCACAGCATGCTGACTCACACAGGGGAAAAAGCATAACAGAGAAAAGAGGCTCACCAGCACAAGTCATGTGAAGAAGACCTGGATGTGAAAGGAAAGTGCTGAAAATGTCAGCAGGGACCTTTGAAGCAGGGGTAGGAAAAGACTTCTTAATACCCCAAGAGTAGAAAAAAAAATTTTGATTATGTAGGTATTACAAGAACTCTGCAGACAGATTCACAGACTAACAGTAGAAATGAGAGATATCTTCAAAATGTAAAGGCATCAAAGGATACCTAGAATATATGAGGAACTTCAATAAAGTTAGGAAAAAATTGGAATGAACAATTTACAAACAAGTAGTAATGGTAGTCAAAGTAGTGACAGCAGCTAGTATGTGAGGCCTGTTCTCCTCACGAGCTGTGTGTACACTCACTTTATCATCACACCCGATGCGGTAGATACTATCACTTTTCCCTTTCCCTCCCTCCCTTTTGTAGGGAGACTGAAACCCAGAGTGGTTGAGTAATTTTCCCGAGGTCTAACACTCATGTGCTGAAACCCGGACGTGAATCTAAAAGTATCACTGACAGGTGTATAATTGGTAAGTTACTCTGGAAAAGCAATGTGGTGATATTTAGTGAGATGCACTGCATATATAGACCTTATAGCATCCTCCTATATATGTATTCTAGAAAAATTCTCACATACGTCTAGAAAGAAATATGGCCAGAAAGATCACTCTGCATTATTCGTGGTAGCAGAGAGAGAGACACAATTTAGACGCCTATCAACAAAAGAACACCATAACGTAAAGCGCAAGATGTATGTGATGGAATATAGTACATTAGACAGGAGAACTGTTTTACTATTCAGACAGAAACATGGATAGATTCTAAATATGCAGTACTGAGTAAAAGCAAAAATCAAGCAACCAACAACAGGATGAGGTACAATAGTATTAACATAAATTACAAACACATAATCAAAACAACAGGATATATGTTAAGGCTACACACACACACACACACACACACACATACACACACACACATACACACATTGTATCAGAGTAGGTAACTAGAGTAAAAAGAGAAACGGAAATAGGAGTGGAAGGGTTAGGGAAAAAATAAAACAAAAGGGACTCTGCATCAGCTACATGAATATATGAGTGTCACAGAAAAGGAGGGTCCCCAACCCCTCACCTAAAAGGCAAAACATACACAGTCCCATGACGAAATGAGTCATGTGACCTCACCATGAAGGAAAGTCATTACTTGGAAGGAACAGAAGAAACAGCATCCCCAAGAACTGGAAATCCTAAAAATGCTATAAACAAACTTTATTTTCACAAACAGGTAAATAAAAGTCATACTAAAAGAACGGCACAGTATGAAAAAAAGGGGAGGCATATAAAAAAAAAACTTCTAAAACTAAAACTAAAAATTAGTCACTGAAATCCATCCTTTGAGGAATGAAACAGATTAGACACAGCTAAAGAGAAAAATCCGTGACCATGAAGAGAAATCTGAGAAAACTGCTCAGAAGGAAGCAATGTTAAAAAGACGGAAAATCTGAAAGAAAGGTTGAGGAACACGGAAGACAGACTGACAAGGCTGAACACGGTTGTCTACCCGGCCTTCCAGATGGAGGTGATGGGGAACACGCAGGCAAAGCAATCTGAAGATATCATCTTTGAGAATTTTCTGAAATTAAAGACAGATATAAGCCCTCAGAATGAAAATGTCAAATTATCAACAACACAGAAAAGAATTTAAGCAAACTAAACAGAAAAACTATTACTTAGAAGAGAATGACAACTGAACTGATAGAAATCTATCACTAATAACAACTGGTATCAGAAGAAATGGAGTAATAGTTTTCAAATATTAAGGGAAATAAATACCAATCAACCAAGCGTCTGTGTAAGAATAAGTTTCAAATTATGACAAGAGATTAAGAGACTGTTACCGAGAGAATTACTACCCAAGGGAAAATAAACCAGCGAGAAGAAATGAAGTGTAAGAAAAAAATTGCAAGTAGCAAGAAAAGAAATTGCAGAAAGAGGGGCTGGGGATATAAGTCAGTGGAATAAGCGCTTGCCTAGCAAGCGCAGGGTCCTGAGTTCGATCCCCAGTACCGCAAAAAAAAAAAAAAAAATTGCAGAAAGAATGACAACACCAAGTATCAGTGAGGCTGCTGAGTAACTAAAACTTTCATATATTGTTAGTAGAAGTGTAAAATGGTACTGCTTGGAGAACTATATCACAATTTTTTCTAATAAAGAATGAACTACTTACTATACATATGACAACACTGACTTTTTTTTTTTTTTTGGTCTTTTTGAGACAGGGTCTCGCTATGCAGTTCAAGCTGGCCTTGAGCTCACTTTGTAGCCCATGCTGGTCTCGAACTCACAGTGATCCTCCTGCCTCAGCCTCCCAAGTACAGGATTACAGGTATTTGCCACCATACCTGGCAATATTGATCTTAAATATGACGCTATTTTTAAAAAGTCAGACATAAAAGAGTGAATAGCATGTAGTCCAATTATAAGAAATAGATATAGAGGCAAAACTACTGTGACAAAATCAGATAGTGGTTGGAGAGATGACAGAGGGTGAGTATGAAAAAGAACCTGAATGGAACGAGGTACAAGGGAACTTTCTGGGAAAATGTAAATGTGCTACATCTTATTTTGGCTAGTGGTTACAGCATAGATATCTTTCAAAGAATTCTTCAAATAGAACACTTAAGATTGTACTATTGTGTATTATTTATATCTTAATTTTTTAAATTACTAAACGTACTGTTAGGTGAAATGCATGTTTGAGTGTGGCAGCACACATCTGTAATCTCAGCTACGTGGGAGGCTGAGGAAGGAGGATTGCAAGCTCAAGGGCAGACTGGGCAATTTAGCAAGACCCTGTCTCTTTAAAAACTTGGCAAGACCCTGTCTCTTTAAAAAACAATTAAATGCACTGGGGGTATAACGCTATGTAAAAGCCCTGGGTTCAACTCCCAATACCACTAAATAAACGAACAAATAAAATGCATGGGCATAGGGTGGTAGTGGAGGTAGCTTAGTGGAAGAGCACTCTCCTAGTGTAACAAGAGTTTGGTCTGCAACAATGTCAAAAAATAAAATGCTAAATTATTTAAAAGTAGGTAAAAGAGATATTAAAAACAAAGTAGAAAACAAGTAATCACACTGGCCGCCACACACTAAATGCTCGCTATGTTTCTGACACCTCCAAATATTTTGCCTATGTTAACTCATATAATCCTCTCAACAACTCTGTTCAGTTGTCACTCTTCTCACAGGGAAGAAAACAACAACACAAGGAGGCTACAGAACTTACCTGAGGGTCTCACAGCTGGTGTACGGGGTTCAAATCCAGACACTCTGACACCAAGGTCTGCAATGGTGCACACTAACCCACCGGCTCCCTGAAATGAAAGAACACAGGTGAGAGGGAGGAGGCTAGAGTGGGACGTTCTAATAGTCAAGTGGAGACCAAAACAATTCACACTAGCCTGTAAGGGAAGAATGTATGTTAACGTGTAAGGGTGTAAGGAAATAGAAGACAAGTATTTTCAAACCAGAGATGTGCAGAACAAGAAAAAGGTGATTTATCCAGGAGTAGGCAGGGCAAGGAAAAGATGAAGCAAGTGTAGGAAACAGAAAATAAGAGGGTAAAAGTAAGTCTAAAACTATTAGTAATGACAATAAAGAAACACAGATTAAATTTCCTTGTTAAAAGGCTCAAATCCTGTTTGAATTTTTAAAGTCCACTATATGAGTCAGGCATGGTGGTGCATGCCTGTAATCCCAGTACTTGTGAGGCTGAGATAGAAAGATCCCTGTGAATTAAAGGCTAGCCCGGGTTACATAGTGAGTTAAAGGTCAGCCTGGAACACATAGCAAGACCCTATCTCAAAAAACCAAAAATGAAAAACCAAAATAAAATAAAGCTTGCTATATGTTGCTTATTAGCATGTTGATGTGTTTACATTTAAAACTGCCAAGTAGGTAGTAAGCACTATGCATGTTATCTATTGTCACTGTTACCAAGAAAGGCTACGAAATCCTCTTCATCCAACAAATTTGCAACAGCCACCTGACTGGATAGCTTAAGTATCTACCTATAAAAGTAAATAATTAAACAGTGTAATCTTTGTAGATCATTTTTGGGTACAGCTGGGCATGGTGGCGCACGCCTGTAATCCCAGCACTTGGGAGGCTGAGGCAGGAGGATTGTCCCAAGTTCAAGACCAGCCTGAGAGCTACAAAGTGAGCTCAAGGCTAGCCTGAACTGCATAGTGAGACACTGCCTCAAAACAAACATATTTGGGTACAGAATTCTGTTATTAAATACACTGTAATCATGAGGAACTCACTAGTGATCTGGGGGGGCTATTGAAATATACAACAGAGGCTAAACCATACTTTGCTGATCTCACAAGTGAAATGTACAAGCTTCTAGCATATTTTGCTGTGTTTCCACCTGACACCCTTTGCAAAGGAGTTAAATGAACAACAGAGCACTGGACGAAACGCAGAAGTGTGCTTTTCTGAGGTAAGGAACTGGCACAACACAGCAGCCCAAAATGTCTAAGTCCTGCAGACTGACGCAGAGAGGCAACCTAAATTATGTTATTAAGCACTTACTAAAATTGCTAGGTTGGGGAAATTGTCAGAGGTCCCATGGGAAGAACGTTTAAGCAACGAAAGAGCACCAGAAAGATGGATGTTCCTCAAAGCAACAATATTAAGGCCTCAAGAAAAGACTATACTGATACAGAATAAAGCTACTTAGACAGAAGAAACTTAATTGGCTGAACCAAGTGCTGTATAATGCCCTAAACACAAATGGGAATTCAACACAAAGTGAAAACTAGGCCAGCTTTCTAAAAGGGGCACAAAGAATATTTATTTATTTATTTAAATTTGTAATCTATCTGCTTCCAAAAATGGTTTGAAAGTTTGAGGGGGGTTCTCTAAGCGACAAAGGAGCAACACAGGAGAAAGTCCAGAAAAAGCAAGTGGGAACTAAGTTACAGTCTTCAGGAAACATGGGATGCCTTTAAATGAACAGGAGAGAAAATAACACTGAAGATTTATGGTCTCAATATACATTTCTTAATTTTTAAAAAAGTGAATGTTCCGAAATACACAATGCTAGGCAAGTTCCCTAGGAGGGAACTCAAGCAAAGGCCTTTGCTGCCACTACGAGAGGACAAAGAGCTCTCTTCTATGCCTCAGGGAACTGGACTTGCTACTCCCCAAATTACTGTACTTATTTTCCGTAAGTCTTCAGCCAGCAATGCACACATGTCAGCCAATAACTATTTATGGGTCAATTGTCCACCATTTTCCCAGCACATGGCTAGTTAGGTGCTGGGGAGGAGCCAAGTGAAACATAAAACAAGATCCTTGTCCACAGGGAGGTGGTAATAAAGTTGACATTGCTATGACTGAAAATAGAACTCTTAAAAGGACTTGATCCGTAAGATAAGAAACTAGGCACATGCCTGTAACTCCAGCACTGTGGGAGGCTGAGGCAGGAGTATCACAAGTTTGAGCCCAGCTTAGTGACTTAGTGAGACCTTGACTCAAATAAGTAAATAAAACAAATTTTAAAAGGGTTGGAATGTAGCCCAGTGCAAAGCCCTAGGTTTAATTCCTAGTACCACAAAGAGACAGGGAAGGAGGGAGGACGAGGGAAAAAAACAGATGGATCCTAGGGAATGGCATGAAAAGGAAAAGGCCTGGAGCTGGTAATTGCAAACAAGGCTGGTAACTTTCACTCCATCAAGCAAGTGTGACAAAGTAAAGAACTGCAGGGAGAGGCAGAGGCAAAAACCCAGGTCCAGAAGAGGTGCACTTGCCGTGTATGCTAGAAACATGGATGTGCACAGGCAACTGGCACTGCACCAGGCACTAGGAAGACACCCAGTAAGAAAGTAGGTGCCTCTGCGATTTATAGATACTGTACTAGACTGGCAGGCAAGTGTGATCTCCCAAAAAAAACCCCGTAAGAGGAAGCATGGAGAGTGGGGCCAGATGCTAAGGAACTCACACCTGCTTTCTGAGGAAAGTGATTCTTAAACAGGAACAGCACAATTAAAGCAGAGCCTTACCAGTGACAGGTGGGATGGATGAATCCAGGAACAGACCAGTCCTAGGGAGGAAGAATAGACAGCCTATTGTTCACCAGCAACCAACCAGATGGTGGTTCATAGAGCGAACCCACCTCTGCTTAGATTTCCATATCCAGGCGAGAAAAGCCATTCTAATTCTTGATCAAGGCTCCTCAGTTCTGGTTCCTCTAACAGTTCTGCCTCTCCTTTGCCACTGACCCCTCCTTGGTCTGAGGCATCACTCTTTTGGTCTGGCTTGACAAGGCCCACCTACTCAAATATTTCATTATTGTGGTTGGTGATAATCCCCATCTCCTGAATAAACTCTTGACTTTTGCCTTGATGCCTGGGCTCTGCTAGAACCAGAGCTAGAAGGGAACTTGGTGAGCCCTATTCACTGCTTCCACTGAGCAGAAGTTCAGTACTTTATCTATCACGCACTCTTGTCATATGACCAAATGACCTTAGTTCGATCTCCTTCCTTTCTAAGGAAGGGAACTGAGGTCCTGAGAGGCTGAGTTGCTCTCTGATCCTAGTCTGCTTTAACCCCATGGCTATTCAGTATCTCACAAACAACTAGAGTCAGGTGAAATAACAGGCACTCTCAACATAATTAAAGCAAAGATCACACGTTCAGAGACAAGAAATGGGGGATTTGCTACACACAAAAAGATGATTTCAAGTGTAAGGTATCTAAGGAATCAGCTAAGTTAAAAGAGAACCCCAGCAATTATTTTTGAGACTGCAAGGAGGATCGGTGAGGTTAGAAAAGGGTGACTGCGGCTTTTAGCAGGCCCAGATTTCTCAAGTTCCAAGGCAGCTGTCACCGAATATCTTGCACCGAGTGCCTGACGGGCAGCAAGGCACAGGGTAAGGAATGCAGACCGTGGTGTCTGACACCCCTCAGTCCGCAGTAGTCTCTTTTATCGATACCGACATCACCGCTTCTGATGTCCATCACTGTCATCATCACGCCAGCCCAATACCAGTCCACCTCAGGTCCAGCGTCCAAAAGCAACACCCAAATGGCCTGGGTGCTCTTCTGATGTACACATTCTAGTCACTGGGAAAGCCAGCACAATGATGCTGAGACAATATTTTGCTTAGGTACTGGAATTTGTCGCTCATAATCCAACTTCTCTTCCTTTTCAGATGCGCACTAAGGTTTGGAGGTGTTAACAGCCCGGTTAAGAGTCAGAGAGCTAATAAAGGGCCGAATCTTTTGTTGTTTTGTTTTTTGAGAAAAGGGCTCATCGTGTAGCCCAGGCTGGCCTTGAACTTGCAGTCTTGCCTCAGCCTCTGCGTGCTGAGGTTCCAGGAGCAAGGCCTGTGCCACCACACCCAATTTCAGCACCGCTGGTCTCTGCTGCAGGCTGAGTGGAGAGGCGCACCAGGAAGGAGGGCTGCTGGCATAGGCCCTAGCCAGCTGACTGCCAAGAGACTTTCCAAGATGGCTTAAACTTTATTTACCGATCTGATTGTCAACGCTGCCATATCCTGTCAAAATTTCACAGTTAATTGTTCCTGGGGAAACTTAATAACATTATCTAAACTCAGAGGAAACACAAACCAGAAAGTCAATTCATTAATTCATACCATTCTTTGCCCAATTATCTGTGAACAAATTCACACGGCAAGGTCTAAGCATCAAGAGAAAGCCTTTCACAAATCATGCAGGAGCAAGGGCAGGCAGCACACAATGCACATTCAGTGGAACCCTGACTGGTAAGCCTGTCTTTTCCATTAATGCCCGGCCCCAAACTGAGCAGGCAGAACCTGAGGGCCCATGCGTACCGCCAGCTGACACTGTCTTATCTTCGTCACTGAGCCTATGCCCTTCCACAGCTCGTCTCTCCCATGGTAAAGCTGCCCTGCTGGACTGTACTTTGTTTGTGAGATGACCTTTAGCGGGCATCTATCAGCATTGACCATGTACTAATTAATTTTCATTTTCTTTCAGAATGCAAGGAGTCGCATGCATTCCTTCATGCTGCTTCAGACCACAGACTTTTCTGCTGGTGCTCGGGATAGCTACTGTAGAGGAGACCTGCTCCTCCTTCACAGAGACTAAGCCCAAGGAAACACCCAACCTCCTTCCAACCCACTCACTTTGGCTTCCTTCCGAGCCATCGAGCACCCGCTGCGACAGGAGACGCAGCCTCACTCCCCGTCTCTCCCCTCACGTGCTCCTCACCCATGCACTTTTCTCTCCCTACTCCGCTCCTTCAGGCTGCACATCACCAGGTTAAAACTTTAAATGTGTATTAATACCAAACGCGTGAAATTATTCTTTATTAAGAAGATAATAAAAAGCACAGAACTACGCAACTAGAATGATCTAATTCAGCCCTATCATTCCACAGATGAAGAAAGTGATAGGAATTAAGTGACCTGCCCAGGTCATGTATCTAAGAAGAACTAGGACCTGCTTTCTAGGCCTCCAACTCCAAACTGGGACCCAAATACCAAACTCTGAACTTGACACTACAGGCCTTGAGTGCAGAGGGCTTCTGTGGATCTCACAGACTGGCAAAGCCAGTCTTGTGACTGGGCGTGTTACACAGCATGTACATGACTTTGAAAGCTGATTAAAACATCAACCACTCTAGTTCCCTCAATGAGAAAATAACCACCTTGAACCTACAGAACTGCTCAACAGTGTCTCAGGGACTATAAGACTTGAAAATCCCAGTCCACTGTTACTAGAACTACATGATGGATATATGATTCCATACATCAACAAAATTTTGAGTGACTATTTCAGGCATCTAAAAGATAGCCAGGTATGGTGGTGTACACCTGTAATCCCAGCATTTGGGAGGCTGAGTCAGGCAGACCACAATGAGTTTGAAGGCAGCCTGGGCTCCATAGTGAGCTCAAGGTCGGCCTAAACTACAGAGCAAGGCCCCGTACAAAACAAAACAAAACAATGAAAACTGAAGTCAGGATGGAGGCTTTTCTATTAAAATAAAATGGTTATACAAATTAATAAGAAAAAGAAAAAAATTAATAAGGATAACATCAATTTTGGGGGGGTGGTACTGGGTATTAAACTCAAGGCCTTATTTATCATGCTGGCTCCCCAAGGTCTTGTTTATCACTACTTCCCTGGCCCTTTTCAGACAAGATTGGGCGCATTCGGGGTGGTATGGCCATAGATCTCTTGGTCCTTTTTAATGTGTGTTTTGTTTCAGTTTTGTTTTGTTTTTTGTTCAGACAGGGTTTCGGTAAATGGCTAAGTTGCCCAGGTCTGGCTAAAACTTGGGATTTTCCTGTCTAATCCTCTCAGAGTGCTGGGATTATAAACATGTACCACCATACCCACTAACAAATTTTTAAAAATGAACAAAGAAAAACCAGATATATCATAAAATAGTAAATTGAAAAGTTTACCCTTATTAGTAATTAAGTAACTATAAATTAAAACATTAATTCTATTTGGGGGCTAATAATATTTCATTGAAATCAGTGGTTTTAGATCATGGATTTTTCACCTTGCAGGCTAACCCTTATTGTCTTTGCAGTTTTGAGTACAGATGAAATGAGACAGTGCATCTGAATTGCTTTAGCAAAGTGACCGTCAATGGTTAATGTCCATAAGTGTCAGCCGAAATCATTATACAAATACTGCTTACATTAATCATGCAGAAGAACGGTATGATAAGTTCTCACACAGTGCTGACGGGTGGATAAACCGGTAAATAATCTGAAAGTAATCTGCTCATCTAAAGCTAGAAAAATGTCCTTGGAGAGACATGAGTATTTGGGGCATAGGGAGGAATATATTTTACTTTCCCCGTTACAAAACTTTAATCAAATGAGTTTATATATCAAGTGTAGAATTACAGATAAGTAAAGAATAAGAAATCCATGATAGGAGAAAATTATCTAATGTCTATGTCCTTTAGAGATACTTCCAGAACTTTACCAATACAGAAATATTTATACTTATTCAAAGCAATAACACTAATGGTATTATTTAAAAAAAAAAACAGCCTAGGGCTGGGCATAGTGGTGCATGCCTATAATCCCAGCACTCTGAGAGGCTGAGACTGAGGCAGAAGGATTGCATATTTGAGCCCAGTTAGACTGTCTCAACATAAAAAGGGCTGGAAAGGTAGTTCAGAATAAAGCCCTGGGTTCAAGCATATTTAAATATATAAGTAAATACAATACACTATATTATGAAATACTGTGAAGCCATTAAAAATTAGACTCTCAACCCAGGTGTGGTGACACAAACCTGTAATCTCAGCATTTAGGAGGCTGAGGCAGGAAGTCAAGGCCAGCCTGGGCTACGTAGTGGGTTCAAGGGCAGCCTGAACTATGCGGAGAGCCCCTGTCTCAAAAAAAACAAAAACAAACAAACAAAAAGACTCCCTACTATAACTGCAGCTACTAGGGAGGCTAAGGCAGAAGGATCACAAACTTAAGACCAACACTAGGCCCTGGGTTCATTCCCTAACTCCATGACCACTGGGAGGGAGAGGTAGTGTAGAGAGCAAAATATTTGAATATATTTATCTCCAAAGATAGACAAAAAAGTGAACAAACATATGAAAAGATGTTCAACACTAGGATATTAGGAAAATACAGATCAAAACCATAATGACACATCACTTCATATACATTGACGACTATAATAAATACAATCAGAAAATATAAATATTGCTAAGAATGTAGAGAAATCGGGAACCTCGTAGTACTGCCAGGGGAAAGGAAAAACAGTGCAGCCACTATGGAAAATAGTTTGCCAGCCCCCTAGAAAGGTAGGGTGCTCACCCAGGATGTGAGGGTCCCTGGGTTCAATTCCCAACACACAGGGGAAGAACAGTAAGCACAGAGATACGTGGCCCAGCATTTCCACACTGAGGTACCCATCTAAGAGGCATAAAAACATGTCCATACAAAAACACGGGTATTAATATTTGTTGGTGCATACTCTAGTTTAAATACAAAGCCTCAGGTACTGAGGGTTTGACCCCCAGTGTACTCACGCCCAGAGGTGAGGGTTTTGTAAGGTGATGGGGACGCGAGGCTCTAACTTCATCAGTGGATCCATCCACTAGTGTAGCGGAGGGACAACTGGAGGGCAACTTATAGCCCCCGGCTGAACTGAGTGAGCGCGGTGCTGGGGGTGGGAGCCCGCCTGGGACTGCTGCCAGCGGCACAAGAGGCAGAACTGGAGAAGAGGAGAAGCGGTAAGGAGCTGTTGGTGGTTTTAGAGGAGCTCGTCACGCTGGCTCTCCTGAGGAACTCGGCTGTTTTCATCCTCCAGGGAGCTCAGGCCTCGCTGGCACTGAGAATGGCTTCGGTTCACTTTGGGGGAGCTCTGGTCCTCACTCAGAGCATCGCTTCCTGACTCTGGAGTGGAAGAAGGTGCACAGCTCAGTCTCCTGAAGAAGCTTGCCAAATTGGTTGTCCTGATGGGAACTCAGCTGTCTTCACCACTGGAAGAACTCGGGACCTCACTATTGCTGAGGATGGCTGTGGTACCTTTCAGGGGAGTTCTGGTTCTTACTCTGAGCACTGCTTCCTGGCTCCAGGGCAGATCCCTCAGCCTGCTAACACAACTCCTTCATCCTGCTGACACAGACTTCCTAGATTCCACCACTGACCCTTGGGCCTTCCCAGCACAGATCCGTGAAACAGGCCTGCGCGAGACATTGTTATGGGCTCTGGGCCTCCAGCTGACTCATTTCCACGGGATCCAGGCCCTCGGCTAGTTTCCTTGGTCTTAGTGTGTGGACAGATTTCCTGCACTCTTCTGTATATCATTCTTTGGGTGACTATTATAAATAATCTTAGAAAATATGTCCTGTATTGTATTACTGCTCTCCCCTGCAAATAACCCCCAAACTGACACAAAATGTAAGACTGTAACCTGATAGCATTATTCGGAGGGAATGGACACTTAGGAGGTGGGGCCTAGACGAGGGAAGGAGCCATGGGGCATGACTCTGGGGAGGTGCCTGGTCCACTGTTCCTTTCTTTCTCCGTAGCCACCATGAAGGGAGCAGCTTCACTCCACACTGTTCGACCAAGATGCTCTGCTTTACCTCAGGCTCAAAGCAAAGGAACCAGTGACCAAGGACCGCAGCTCTAAAATCACGGACCAAAACAAGCCTTTCCTCCTTTAAATTGCTCATGTCAGGTATTTTGTCATAGCCTGTCTAGGAGGCATAACGGCTCCAGTCTGATCCCAGCACCAACAAACAAACAAACAAAGAAACAAACAAGAAAGGGAGTAAGAACACTATACACTACAACATGGGTGACTGAAAATGTTATACACCATGTGAACACAGCAAGACATAAAGGGCTCCAGACTGTGTGACTTCATTTATGTGAAATGTCCAGAATAGGCAAAGCCGTATGGTGAAAAGTAGATCAATGGCGGCCAGAGACTGCAGGAAGGACCAAAAGTGAGGGTGAACGCTAACAGGTACAGAGGCTTTTAGGGTTAAAAAATACTCTGGAATTTCACAGTAACAAGAATTACACAGACTTTTGAATTATACGCTTTAAAGTGGGAAAGTATATAACATATAAATTATGTCTCAATTCTTAACTAGACATCTGAAGAGTTTTAATAATGTGAGGAAATAGTCCCAATATACTAAAAGGAAAACAACTGGCATACAAATAAATACATGTATAATTCCCATTTGTTTTAAATATATGTGCGCATGCACTGCACATCTGCATAAAAATACAACAAAAATACCCAAATACTATAGTGGTCATCCCTTTACAGTGTCCTTATGGAAGACTTCTTTTTCATACCTTCCAAAATGTATAGGAAACATACATTATTTTTATAACCAGGAAACGTTAAAAAAATAACAGATAGGTCTGTTAGGCTTTAAAGCCAGTTTTCAACATACTGTGCCCTCATTAAAAATGTATCAAGCATTTACTATGTACCGAGCACAATTAACTAAGACATATTCTGCCAGACAGAAATGTACATAATCTTAGGGTAGGGTTTAAACCTGAGTCCATGTACTAGGTGGGGGAAGAGGAATCCACAGGGTCTTTAAATTACGAAAGTGCTGTCCAATGGCCCGATTTCTGGCAAGGAAGGCCCACAGCTGTTATGAGCAGCAGTGTAGTTTAGAGATTAAAGATTCCAGCTGGAGCCAGACTACATGGTGTGATCTTCACTACACAATTATAAACAAAGCTGGGTATGGTAGCACATGCCTGTAATCCCAACACTTCAGAAGCTGAGGTAGAAGAATGGCCAAGAGTTCAAGGACATCCTGCCACACAGTGAGTTCAAGGCTAGTCTGAACTATACAGCAAGACCCTGTCTCCAAAAAAAAAAAAAGACCAGATCTTAGCCAGGAATGGTGGCACATGCCAGTAATCTGCACTCAAGAGGCTGAGACAGGAAGATCTCTAGTTTGGGACCAGCCTGTACTATGTAATTCCTGTCTCAAAAAGCCAAACAAACAATCAAGAAAAAATATGATCTTGGGCAAAACATAACCTATTTGGAGACTCAGTGTCCTCAACTACAGCCATGGTTCCTCTCTCAATGGATTCCTGGATGATTAAATGAGATAGCACATCTAAAACACTGCCATTATATGCTGGGAACACAGTAAGTGCCCAATTAGCTGTTATTCACCAGTATCATGATCACCACCGTCTCACAATCGTATTCTCAAGGAGGTAAAGACACAGGGAAGTCTACAGATCAATAGAAAGGTTCTCTTCCAAATCTCCAGACTGGTAGCTGGCACCCAATTCTTGATGAGTCTGTAACAACCACTCTATTCAATACTAATTTCTTTTCCCAGATTCTCTGTTTCTAATAAAACTCTTGAGGCATTCTATAAAACACAATGAGGCAAAAACATCAAAATATTCAGCATAACAAACTGCTTGCGTCCTCTTATCTCCTGACTAATTCATAGAAACAAGTGATTTTTCAAGGCTATTACAACATAAGGAGGCTCTGTGAGACTCAGGTGCCTTTTCGGGCACGCTGCTCTGATCCAGTAGTTCAGCCAAAATTACTCTTCACAGACCTGGTTGCAAAATCCCCTGAGCAACATGCTCATCTAATGAGTGACTAGGGATTGTGACTGCATTATACTTAATGCCAACCTTTCCATCCTGCAGCCAAGAGTCTCAACAAGCAATCACCACTTCAATGCTTTCAAATCCAACCTCTTATGTGTACAAAAGACCCTTGGCTTTGTCACCGGAACTGACAGGCATTTTGTTCTGATCTGAAAATGTGGACGACTTCTGAGTTTTCATGACTTGATTATCAGAACACACTTTCCTTTAGCAGGGAATAAATCTGGACCACACATTAACACAGTGCCCAGTTTCAATTTCAAAGCTACTGTACTGTGTATGTCTCATGTAAAAATGTAAGGGCTATGGCAACTATAGAATACCACACCAGGCATTATGATGCCAGAGGCCATGTGCTCAAAAGTAAAAGCTAAGAACACAGGATCAAGAGACAGCCCTGTGTGTGAATGCCAGCCCTGCCCTGCTTCCTTGCTGTGTGACTTCTGGTGGGGGTAGGATCGGGACAGGGTCTGGCTATGTAGTTCAGGCTCAACTTGAACTCACTATGTAGCCCAAGCTGGCCTTGAACTCACAGTGATCCTCCTCCCTCATCCTCCTAAGTGCTTGGATTACAGGCGTGCATCACCACACCCAGCTGCTCTGCACTTTAGACAAGTTACTTTACTCAGTGGACCTGTCTCCTATGTAAAACTGTGATAAGGTTAGTGCTTATCTCACTATCATGAAGTAAAAATTAACAGTACTCTATATAAATGAGCCACAATATCTAAAGAACAGTTCTGTAAACATTAAATATTAGCTATTATTACTTATTTTAACACACTGTCTTTGACAAAGGAAACAGAAATACACCTGCCAAAATACTTGTTTTTATCATTCTGCTTCATGACTTTTAAGCTATATATGTATTTTGTATATGTCAAATATTACATGTTTTTTAAGTCAACATCTCACAGACAACTACACTCCTAGTTCCAGCCAGCTGGCCAGGCTGAAAGTCAGCTAGGAAAGGGAGAGTGAGTTCTCTCCTATCAGACTGCTGGGCTAATATCCGAGCGATTTCATACAAAGCTGAAATACACTGAAAATAAGGAGACAGAAAGAACTCGTGAAGCAACCTGAACTAATTTCCACATTTTATAACGAAAAGTGTTTTAAGATCTTCAGGTTCATGAAGAACAGAAAAGAGACTTCCTAAGTCTTATAAGTGCAGTTGACTTTGTGAAGGATTGGTTCCGGAAGCCCCCTGGACATATTAAAATCTGAGGATGCTCAAGTCTCTTAATTAGTTATTTGTGCCAGAGATTGAGCCCAGGGCCGAGCACATCACTCTGCTACTAAGATCCCCCCTCCAAGTCATTTATTTATTAACTTCATAATAAATACAGTTGGCCCTAAGTAGCCATGGAACACTCATTCCTGGGTCTCTGTGGGCACCAAAATCATAGGGTGCTGAAGTGTCTTGGATAAAATAGCATAGAATTTGTGTGGAATCTATCTGCATCCTTCCATGTGCTTTACATTTTCTCTAGAGGACTTAAAATACTGAATACAGTGCAAATCTATGTCAGTCATTGTTATACTGTATTGTTTAGGGAATGACGGGGAAAAAAGCCTGTTCCTGCTTAATACACATATATTTTTCCCCAAATGTTTTTGATCCAAGATGAGGAGCCCACAGATGGGAGCGCTGAGCACATACTGTAAATGGGAAGTGATGAGGAAGACAGCTTGGCAAAGGGAAGAAAAAGACAGCACAGGGAGGTTCGGGCAGCAGCCTAACAGCAGCGCTGGCATGTATCATTACGATTACACCCTAAGCATGGCGCCCAGCACTTTACATGGGTGCCTTATATAATTTTTGCAAAACCAGTGAGATAGTTACTATTATTAACCCCACTTTCCACTGAGGAAGTGGAGGCCTAGAGGGATGAAATGACTTGCGCAAATCACAAAGCCAGTGAGTGGCAGAGTCAGTAAATGAACCCATGCTGTCTTGATTTCACAGTTGAAACTTTTACCACTATGCTATATTGGCCAAGCTTGAGATTTTAAAATGTAGGGAAGCTCTTAATCCTACAGTCATTTTCCCACTAAAATTTTGGATAACTTTTTCTGATGAGAGGCATTACAAAGACACCCAGCAAACAAAGTGTTTTTTAAATAAGAGCAGAGGTCTGAGGGTGTAGCTCAGTAGGGTGCCTGCCTAGCATCCAATCCCCAGTACCCCGCCCTACAAAAGTAGGTACAGTACGGTAGCACAGGAAGAGCCTCCTTATTCTGTGCTATGTGAGACACTGCTCTACCCTGGACCTTTAATGCCCCCTCCCATGCACTGAAAGCAGGTTTCCCAGAGTGCTGCTCCCAGGAAGTGTTAGTGACTTTACAAAGTAGGGCCTAGTGGAGGGTCTTCTGACCACTGAGACGTGTTGTTGCATGGACAGTGGGACCTTTGTCTTGCCTCTCCCTTTCTCTTTTGCTTCCCTGTCACGAGGTGAAGCTTGCTCTTCCACACGCTCCGAGCTGTGATGGGCTGCCTGGCCTCCAAAAGCAAGGAGGCCAACCAACCAGGCAGCAAAACCTCCAAAACCATGGGCCAAAACAAGCCTTTTCTCTGTATAGGTTGACTAACTGAGGCATTTGTTACACTAACAGAAACCTAACAAGGACCTTGCACACGTCTCCTTCTGGACTCATCCACACCATGCAGTCGGTAAGAGCGCAGCTTTCCCAGCCTTGTCAATGCACAGGGTGCGCCTGCCCAGCCAGCAGGCCTTCCCTGAGCTCTGCCCTGTACCCTCCACCAAGGCCTGGCACGACACAGGGAAGACACCGTATCATCTCTCTCCCACGGCGCTCATGGCACAGCTGGGAAGAAGAGACCACTTTCAGCTTAAATCCTCCTCCTTCTCCTTTGTAGTTGAGTACCAGAAGCGCTAAGATGACCGTAGAGCCCCATCTTCCTGCAGCACCGTCCTAGTACACTCCGCAGATCACTCGGCCTGCAGTACCCCCCTGTGTACATTTCACACAGGAACTCCGTTCTCCTCTCCTCTCTGCGCTGTAAGCTTTGTCCTTTGTCTCTGAAGAGGTGGGAATTACTTTCATCTCCAGCTTTCCCTCATCCTTCACCAGGGAGTATAACAAGAGGGCTATCTTAAGGAGCTAAAAAAAAAATGCAAAGGAGGGTAACTTCTCTACTGCCTTTAACTCTGGGAAAGAGCCTGTGGGACTCTGCAGTATTTGCTTAAAAATGTTCAAAGGAAGACATGGAAAATTTCATCCTCAACATTTTGCTGCCCAGGAAAAAAAACCAGAACTCTAGGGCCCAATTATTCTGCTGTCTTGGACTTTGACCTTCAAAAGTCTCCCTCTGGTTCTAACCTGACTGGAACTGAGGGCAGCTAACAGCAGAGGGCCAGCTGAATGAGCAGCTTGTGTCTAGGGTGGTCAAATTTAATGACTGCCAGGCCTTCAGTGCAACATCCAAAAGTTACAATAGCATGCCAAACGCATAGGCTAAACCGAACAGCAAGTTTCACTGCCATTTAATTTAAATTTACTAGTTCCTGCTACGTTCATAACATCATGCTAGGAGCTAGGTAGTCAAACCAGGGGCAGCCCTTTGAAGATCAACGAATATCAAAGACACTAATAAAGCCAGAGGAAATGGAGCTGAGGGAGCAGAGCACACAGAGAAGCAGCGACTCAAGAGATGGAGATCAACCTGTTTGCGAACAGCAGGGAGGAGCGCCGGAGTGTGAACCACAAGCGGGGAGCCGTACATCACTACTGCAAGAAGCGCTCCATCATCTCCCTTGCTTCTGTTTTTCTCAGGACAACTGCAGCTTAAAATTAGAAAACACTCTGAATAAGGAGTTATAAACAGCTGGGTTCTAAGCCCAACATGGTGGCACACCCCTGGAATGCCAGCGCTCAGGAGGCTGGGCAGGAGGGTATGAGTTTACGGCCAGCCTGGCCAGTGCCTGCCTCAAAGAGGGGAGGGGACTGTGAGACAGGGGTGGGTCTAACTGTGAATTCAGGTTTGTAACTGAGTAGTTAAATGTTAAAAAGAAAATAAAAACAAATAAAAAGCTGGGTGTGGAGGCACATACCTGCAATCCCCACACTTGGGAGGCTGAGGCAGAAGGCCACCCTGTGCTACATAGTGAGTTCAAGGCCAGCCTAAACTGCACAGTGAGACCCTGTCTCAAAAGCCAAACCAAAACCAAGTAAACAAAAATACCAAAGTAAAACAACACATGTAAAAAAAAAAAGAAACAACACATGCGCCATACTAGAAGAAAATGTAAACTGCGCGTCTCCTTCCTCCCCTTCTTTCCCTCCCTCTTCTTGCCAGACACCATGAGGTGAACAGCTCTGTCCCAGCACATCCCATGAAAATAAAAAAGCAAGTTAAGAGTAGGGCAAACTTCCTAGTAACGACTCAGAACCCAAAGCAATACACATTATGGCCAATAAAACTGACTCCATACAGATGTCTTTTGTATGACAACAGAGCAATGCAAACAAAGCCAAGCGCAGGACAAAGTGTAAAAATATTTTTGCAACCTACACCACAGACATGGTCAGATATCCCTTATCTCTTTAAAAGAGAACACAAATTTAAATTATACCAAAATATTATTTCTTATCTGACATTGCCAATATTATGACAATTTGACAGCATGCTTAGTAAGACTCAGGAGAGACAGACAAGAGGGATCGGGCATAAAATAAAAACTGGGAAGTGCACGCCTGTAATCCTAGCACTCAGGAGGCTGAGGCAGGACTGTTGTGAGTTGGAGACCAGCCTGGCCTACAAAGTGAGCTCAAGGCCAGCCTGAACTACACAACATGGCTCGGTCTTAAAAAAAAAGACAAAAAATAAATAAATAAATGAATAAAAACTGGGAATGTACCTTTTTTATTTTGGACTCATACAAATAGTTCATGGTTAAAAATCAAAATTAGATTTTACTAACAATGGTTAAAATTTAAACATATGAGCCTGCTTACCAAATAGTGGCATAATTACTGAGAAAATATCAAGTGAATTCAAGGAGTATTTTTTTTTTTTTTTTGGTCTTTTTGAGATTAAGAGTCTCACTATGCAGTTCAGGCTGGCCTCAAACTCACAATGATCCTCCTGCCTCAGCCTCCTGAGTGCTGGGATTACAGGCGTGTGCCACCACACCCAGCCCTCAAGACAGTATTTGACTATACATCTCATGTAGCGCATACGCGCATACACACACACACACACACACACACATGCATATATATATACATATATATGTATAGATTTTATTTTTACTTATTTTAGATGGTCTATTTTGTCTAGAACAGTCTCAAATTCCTAGGCTCAAGCAATCCTTCTGCCCCAGTCTCCTGAGTAGCTGAGGCTCCATCTGTACGCTACATCTGGCATTCAGATAATATGTATTCTAAGGCAAAAGGAGCACCTACAAAATTAAAACAACACTCAGTAATATATGGTCAGTGTCCTGGCTGACAATCTGGCTAGGAAAATGCAGCGACAAGGAGCAGCCTTAAGCTCCTTTATATGGCCCACAGGTCCCAGCTCTGCAGCCCACTTGAGTGTTTTCAATTCATACTTAAGTAGAAGGGTAATAGGGAGGGGAGAGGGAGTAAGAGTCCAGGTTTGTGAGACAGGCGTGGCCAGGGTTGGAGGGCAGCACATGCCAAGCAAACTGGCAGCTATCCCAGAGTACGAAGCAAGGGAATGGGACATTCAGATCTGTGCTTCATTACAATCAAGGGCAACAGTGCACTGGGAGGAACAAAGCTGAAAGCCACCGACCAGCTAAAAGGCTGTTTCAGTAATTAACCCAGGACAAGTGCTTGTAGTAGATTTAAGCAGAGGAAGAGAAAAAGGGGTAAGGCAACAGACGTGCAGCCTAACTAACATGTGCCATTTCCGGGTGGAGAGGAGAGTGGATGTCATGAGAGAACATGGAATGTTCTTTCTTTGCCACCTCTGTGATGCCATCCATGGAGACAGGAACAGAGAAGTGCCAGGGGGAAGACAGACAAGTTCGCTGGCGCCACAACCCCATCTTCTAGAGCTAGTGGGGACGGGAGCCAAAGGAGTCGGAAACTACCTCCCCCAGGGTCAGGCCGGCACTAGGAGGCTAAGAAACAGGCAAAACTAGTGGGTTAGATGACTTCCTGCATTATCTTCTCAAAAACAGATCATGTAGTCACTTTCATTCACTTTTATGGTATGTCTGTGATACTAGGGCTTGAACCCGGGGCCTCTGCCCTGGCTATATCCCCAGCGCTTTTTACTGAAATTGGGTCTTGTAAAGTTGTTTTTATATTTCAAAAAAATAGAAAACAAAACAAATAATATTACTCAAGAAACCAGTATTTAGCCAGGCATGGTGGCACACACCTGTAATACCAGCACTCGGGAGGCTGAGGCAGGAGGACTGTTGGGAGTCTGAGACCACCCTGGGCTACAAAGTGAGCTCAAGGCCAGCCTGAACCGCACAGCAAGACCCTATCTCAAAAAGACAAAATGAAAAAAAGAAAGAAAGAAAAGAAACCAGTATTTGGAGCCTCAAAAGCTATTTTATCTATCTATCCATCTGTTTGTCTATCTATCTATCTATATAAAAGATCCTTTGCTTCTAATTTCCCTCATCTTTCTTGGACAGCATTTTCTATTTTGGGTCCTGTCTTAAATGATTTTGGCACCCTGGTGTATACATTACTCATACATAGGCCTCCAAATAGAACATAACTAAAGTTTCGATGTAAGCAACTAATTTTCAAACACTGCATGGGCCAAAAACTGGTCAAAAGCAGTTTTCTATTGAGATCCTATTAAAGATCAAAAGATAAAGCTATTCCTTTTCTTTTCCTTTGGGTATTGTTAGGGTTGCTATCTGAAACGCCCCCAAAAGGCTGTGTGAATCCTTAGTCACCAGCTAATGGACTTCTGACCGGATTGAGAGGTTCTAGCTTCATCTGCAGATTACCACTCCACTGATAAAAGATCATAATTTGATGGCATTATTGGGAGGGTACGGAAATTCAGGAGAGGTGACCAGTGGAAGGAAGCCGATCATGGGGGCGCAACTGTAGGGACTATATATTGTCTCTGCTCCACCCCTTCCCCCAGATACTGAGGATTGAACCCAGGGCATTCATACTGAGCTATATCTCTAGTCCTGTATTTATTTTAAAACAGGGTCTTGCTGGGCATGATGGTACATGCCTGTAATCCCAGCATTTTGGAGGTTGAAACAGAAGGATCCCTGTGAGTTTAAGACCAGCCTGTACTATAGAGTGAGACCTTATCTCAAAAAAAAAAAAAGAAAAAAGACAGGGTCTTGCCAAACATTGCCCAAACTGGACTCAAACTTGCAATCCTCCCGCCTTATCCTTCTAGAGTGCTGGGATTACAGACATGCATCACGAACCCCACCACAATTCTTTTTTGGTAGCACAGGGGACTGAAACCAGGGGTGCTCTACAACTGGGCTATATCCCAAGCCTTTTTACTGTTAAACTGCCCAGCTTGCCTCAAGCTTGCAATGCTCCTGCCTCGTCCTCGTAAGAAGCTGGGCTGAAAGCCTGCACCACCATCCCTGGCCCTCTTCCTCCTCCTCTCTTCCTCACTGCACGAGGGGGCAGCCCTGCTCCACCACCTTTTCTAGGCTGCACTCTGCCTCACCCCAGGTCCGGACACATGGAGCCAAGGACAGTGGGCAGAAACCACGTCCCAAGGGAAGTTCTTCCTCCTTTACACCGATTCTTCCCAGGTAATTCGGCACAGCAATGCAAAGTTGACCAGTACGGGTACTAATAAAACCAGAAATAAGGCCCAGGGCACGCATGAGGCCCTGAGTTCAATCTCAGCATTGCAAAACAAAACTCTAAGACAAAAAAATAAAATTTACATTTGTGAATTTACTTTTTCAAAAGTTCTATTTGTTAGCTGAGCATGTTGTTGAATGAGCCTGCAATTCCCGCACTCAGGAGGCTGAGGCAGGAGGACTGTTGTGAGTTCAAGGCCAGCCTTAGTGAGACACTGTCTCAAAAACAAAAAACACCCCAAAAATCCAGAAGTTCTATTTGTTAAATTCTAAGAGGAGACTGTCTCAAAAATAGAAGTGTTTTCCTTTCATACAAACAGGATTCTCCTGGACACACACAGGGAAGACATCCTACCTTTCTTTACTTTTCTTTCTCATCTGTCCTCTCTTCCTTTCCCTTTTAACCAAACATTCCTAAATCTGAAGAACTGACTCCACCTGCAAGAAGCTGATCTCTATAAACAAAGCACTGGGCTTCTACACCACCTCTTCCTTTTGCCTATTGGAAGAAATATAAGCTGGGCATGGTGGGGCACAACTATAACCCGAGCAGTCTGGAAGGATCACAAATCGGAGCCCAGCCTTAAGTGGGCTCTACGTGACAGAGCAAGACCCTGTCTCAAAATATTGAAAAGGGCTGAGGATGTACATTTAAACACACACACACACACACACATAAATCCCACAGTATTATTTCTCAATTAAGAAAAAGACTAGGGGCTGGGGATGTAGTGTAATGGTAGAACATGTGCTCAGCATGCAGCACAAAGCCCTAGGTTTCATTCCCAGGACCAAAACCAAATTTTTTAAAAGAAGAAACAAATACAGTATCTGCTAGCAAGGCTGCTTACACATATTCACACACCACAAGTCACATGTAAGGCAGCAGAAATCAATTGTCTTTAAGACATTAGTGAAGCTAGATGTACAATTATGCCTGACAGGAAGCAAAGCCTGGAGAGATACTTTCAAAACTGAAGTTACAGACATAAAGCTGTGGAAAGTAACAGGTTTTATACTTTAGTTTGGTGATGCCTCACTGATGACTCTGTACCTTTAGCACTTGTGACACCTGACTAAAGTGACAGTTTCTCTTCCCTAAAGGACAACTATCACACAAACTTGTGGGCATCTTCACCAGTCATGAGTCCTTTGCATTTCAACCATGGGCCACAAGATTAACAACGCCTGATTTACGTGGATCAGCTGTCATGTATTTCCTCTATGTGAGGAAAGGAAATGCTTGGTGTCCGTGAGTTGGAGGATTCGGAGCTAAGTAACACTGGGGAAATATGAGAAGCCAGCTTTCTTTCCTCGCTCTTGTCTCCCTCGAGGGCTGCCAGTGCCTCATAACAACATGCTCTCTGCAAATGAAATACTGTACCCTCCACGTAACTCAAAGCAAGCGACAATCTCATTTCTGCACTTAAATGCCCTTAATATTTAATTCTTTTCTCTGTGTGGTTAGTAGCTTGCTTCTCCACATTATCAAGATGACGGCTTTCGAAGGCAAGCTATTGGAGGTCCAGCACACATCCCAATTCAATTTCCTTGTGAAAATCAAAGTGCTCACTCCGTTGAAGAGTTGAAAGAGGCTGAGGGGTCACTGGCTTCCCCCAGGGTGCCGGTACAGGCAGTCCTCCAGAAGGGCAATGTAAATACTCAGTATGAGGCAACAGGGCATACCAATTTGTTTTTCAATCTATTTTATTTCAGTTCAAAGCATCACTGCAGACAGACTGTCCAAGAAAACAAGCCACACTTTGGTTATACTCAGTCTTCCTCAATCTCCAAAGGCAGCTGAGTATTGCCAAAGTGCGGCTTGTTTTTCTGGGCTGCTGTCTGCACTGATGCTTTGAACTGAAATAAAACAGATTGAAAAACAAATTGGTATGCCCTGGCTCTTCCTGCAGTTTCATATCATCCTTCAAAGCTAGAGTTACCACCTACTCTTTACTGGAACCCAACAGACCCAAATCACAGAGTAAAACTGCGACACTCAGATGTGAAGGTCCCACCCAAACCTAAAATAGCAATTTAATTCAGGGCTTGGTGTTTAACATTGCATTAACACGCCACTCTCTGTCCAGCTCCGTGTTCCATTTGCTGCAACGGATTCTATCTTCTGATGACATGTGCAATATGGTCACTGGATACAGGTTTAAAACAAAACTTGACATTGCTTTTCTTCTTCTTTAGTTCCCCCAATTTATTACTTCCTGTAATTTCTCATGCTCCTGGCTCAAACATCATCCTATTTTTACTTATTCAAAAAGCCTGCTACTGTGTCAAAGCATTTAATATGCTATAATTTTTGTTTTTGTTTTTGTTTTTTTGAGACAGCCACAGGTTGGCCTCAAGCTCCCAGCAATCCTCCTGCCTCAACTTCCTGAGGCCTAGGATTATAGGCATGCACCACGCCCAGCTAACACTGTTTTATAAAGTATGCAACATTATCTTGAAAATTTTTACAGGAAATCCAAAATCATCTGCAAACAAATTTTGAAATTAACACCAATTTTAAAAAGCCCAACATTTCTTAGACTGCCTTCATAAAACGCAGATATTGCAGTGGGGGGCACAGCTCAGCGCTAGAGCATGTTAGAGGCCTGGGTTCCATCCCCAGCAATAACTGTCCCCTACAAAGAAAGGAAAGGAGTATAGGAAGGAGGAAGGGAAGGAAGGATGAAGGCAGGAAGGGGGACAGAAAGGGATGGAGGAGGGCAGGGAGCCAATACCTTTGAGAGCGAACACAAATGCTTTCAGACTTTTAATTAAAGTGCTGAAAATACTCTGTATATTGTTGTATAATTTGGCTTAGAAAACTAAAATCCACTTGGAAAAGCTCTTCTCTAAACAAAACTAAGAAAAAGTATGTTCCATTCCCTTCACCTCAAAGATAGAAAAGCCACCCACCCTTTTTGCCCCCAGTTTTGTCTGTAACATGTTTGTGGATTTTTTGCTGTGTATAGTACTTTCAGTAAAGTTGCCAGTTAGGGCCCAATTTGGTTAGTTTCCTCTAACTGGAATTGAGCAATATGTGTAATCATGAAAAGAAAACATAAACCTATTAACACATTTTCTCTTCAAGGGGCAGACAGCTCTCTGAGGGGGTCCTATTATCCACATGGCAATGAGCAGAGTTACCTAAGTTGCTCAGCACCCAGCTCTACCAGCAGTAAAGCTGTTCACGGCCAGGGACCGAGCACAGTACTGTTAAGCACTGCACTCAGTTCTCTGGCACCCCAGGTTCCTACCCACCTTCCAGCCTGCCAGAAAGTTCTTCCACCTGGCTTCTCTTCTATTCCTTCTTGCTGGACATGCTCCTTGTATGGACAATTTTCAGTTTAAACTGCCTTTCCCGAGAGAGGTCCTCCCTGAGCACACAGGTAAAAAGGCAACTTCCAGGTTAGTCTCTTAGGTCAACACTGTTTTGTTTCCCTTCTAGCAGCCGCCAGTTTTGAATAACTCATTTCTGCACTGTCTTTGACACTGGGTTTTAACATCCAGAACAGAGCCCTCGGGGCCTCATGCTCACCCTGGTAATCACAGGACCTACCAGTCAGCTTGGTACGCAGCAAGCACTCAAATATATGCTCAGAGAATGACCTGGCACACACGTATTATTGCAGTACTCTAGGAGGATGAGGCAAGAGGGATCACAAGTCTGAGCTCAGCTTGCGCAACTTAGTGACTTTGTGAGACCCTGTAACTCACTGCTGAAGACCCTGTGTCCAATTCCCAGTGCCACAGAACCCAAACAAAGTCTTCACTTTTACTCTCTACCTGGGAGTGCCAGGTTGCATCAGGTTGTGGACACAGGCCAGCAGCCTAAAATACAAAAGGTAGCACGTGATCCCTGCCCACGGCCCTCCAGGGCCCCTTTAGGTTCAGCTCCCAGCTCCCTTATAGCACACACCGTGTGACCTTCAACACTTCTCCTCCGCAAGCCTCTTTCCTCAGCTGTAAATGTAAACACTAATACTACCTGTGTCATCGTGTTGGTTTGAGGGTTATATGATAGTTCACACAAATGCCCCACTGAGCACGCGTAAGTGGAACAGAGGAATCACTTCATAAATATTAACTACTAAATGAATGTGATGCTGGAAGAAATATAAAAAATAAGTAAGGGGGGGCAAGAGAATAAAAGAATTGAGATGTTCTGTGTACATGCACCAGTTCCCCACAATGAACATAATCGTTGTGTACTGTAAACATGTACCAATAAAATTTTAAAACAGTCGGGTGTGGCGGTGCACACCTGTAACCCTAGCACTTGGGAGGCTGAGGAAGGTAAGACTGCCGTGAGCTCAAAGCCAGCCTGGGTTACATAGTGAGACCCTATGTCAAAAATAAATAAATAAATAAATAAAATAAACATTAGCTACTAATTTTCTTGTTATGATGCTATGACAGCTGTGTTTGAAACTATCTTTGTGTATCTGTACGCCATCTGTCCAAGATCCCTGAAGAATTTAAATTCCTTGTACACCGCTGTATTTCCAGGGACCTGAATTGCCCCTAGCACATAGTAGGTGCTCATGAAATGCTGAGGGATTTAATAAATGCATTCACCCAAGCAGAGTATTTTCAACCATTTGTTGAAAATCAATGATGAAAAGTTAGGTTTGGGAACAGCCGTAGAAAGTACATTAAAGAGAAAGAGGGAAACTGAAGTTTGATGACTTACACCGAGTACACCTATAATCCCAGCACTTAGGAGGCTGATGCAGGAGGATAAATTCAATAACCAGGCCAGCCTGGGCTACAGAGTGAGTTCAAGGCCAACCAACTACATAGGGAGTACGTCAAATGAATTAAATAAATAAATAAATAAACACAAGCCAAGTACAGAAAAATTTCACCTGGGCGGTTGTTTAAACCTAATTAATATCAAGATTTGGTATAATCCCAGACTTGAAAGAACAGTTCTTAGTAACATGCCCAGGAACCAGGCAGGGGCTTGCCAGCGCTTATCCCCATCACACCCCCAAATCGCCCAATCCCTCTCGCTTCTTCCTCTATTGTAAAAGGGAAACATCATACTTATAAATAAAGTGTGGTGGTAAAGCACGACACAGTCAGGTATGAATATAAACAAAGCACCTGGCACGTTGTAGGCGCTGAGCGGACACTATTGCTATAGAAGTAGGAGAAACTGCTACTTTGAATAATCGGTAAAACCAGAGATAATCCTGGCGGGTGGAGAGGGACCGGGGAAATCGCAGGAGAAAAATGACCCAATCTATCTGTGTCTAGGGCAGAGGTCGACACACTTTTTCTGTAAAGGGTCGGACAAAAATAAATAACTACTTAACTCTGCCCAGGGGAAGGAGAGCAGCCATAGCCAATACATAAACAACGAACATGGCCGCGTTCCAGTAAAACTTCACTTACGGACACTGAAGTTTGATTTCATTATCATCCACATTTGTCTTTTTTACCATTTAAAAATGTAAACACTACTCTTAGCTCCGCGCAAACAAAAACTGGGAAAAAGAAGAGAGGAAGCATTTGGCTGAGGTCCGCAGGTTGCACACGCCGGTGCAGGACATGGGGGAGGCGGAAGGACACTGCGAAATCCAGAGGCCCCTGTCGGCCCCGGGCAGGATCCCAGCGGAGAGCAGGCCCGGGGCCGGGATCCGGTCCCCGAGGCCTCTCCTTGCCCAAGACTACGCGGTGGCGGTGCGCGGGGTGTGCGCTGCCCCGGGGACCCACGTCCTGTGCCGGAGGGAGGCGGCGATGACCGAGACGAGTCCCGCAGAGTTGGCCACGCGGAAGGGTCTCCGTGAGCCCGTCACTTGGGGCGTCTCTCGGGTCTCAGCTTGCAAAAGGGGTCTCTGAGTCCCAGCCCCGTTTCTATGGTTACCTGTTCAGCACCGATTCAAACTGCCGTTCTTTATTGACAGCGCCATAGAGGACACGAACACTCCTGCCCGAAGGGAACAATAAAGCTTTCGCCATTCAACAGCGCCGGAGACGCCAGCAAGCGGCCATCTTGAGGCCGGCGCTGAAGGGGCAGACACCGAAAAGGGCGGGGCGTCCTCGACCGTGCGTCATGTCACGTGCTGGGGGCGGTCTCGAGGAAAGGCGGGGCATGCCTCGCGCGCTCACTCTCCACCAATGCTAGGCCTCTGAAGCCAGCTGGTGGGTAATCTCCTCTAGGTCGCTGACTTTGGCTACTCCGTCGCCTCGCCATAGAGTCTTGGGGAAGTTCTACTAGAGTTTCACCCGTTGCTGGGGAACCTCAACGGCTAAGATCTTGTTTCAAAGGATGACAGCGAAGTAGACAAAGATCTTTTTTTTGCAAAACAACACATTCACGTGCGAGGCCCAGCAAAACTGTCCCCAGACACACTCTCATTGGTCGAGAAGCTTGCATCGCTAGGACGTGATAGGCTAGCGGGCCGAGTGCCAACCATTCATGGCCTAGCGAAGTCATTGTGATCCCGCCTCTCATTCGGAGTTCTAGGATTTAGGCTCTCGGCTAGGAAGTGTGCGTAGCTTTTGTTTTCCACGGTTTTTTCTTTCCATATACTGTGTGTTCCTCATTGAAGCCCCTACCTCGCCTTACCAACCTCACAGCGTCAGATATAAGACTGATCCATGCTGGCTCGGTGGATGCGGTTACTTTTTATCACGTGCGCCCTTTTTCTGTCCTTGCTTCGAGCTCCCGCTGTGGTTCTGTTACGGAACCCGGTACCGAACAGAATGGAAAACGGTCTGCACCAAGGAGTTGGAAGGCGACCGGCTTTATTACGCCGCCGGCAAGCTAATGGGGGATCACTCCCAAAGTATCAGCCCAGAGCCCTTTGGGCATAGTTTATATAGGTTTGCAATCAGGAAATATAAAGGCTTTAAAAGGCGGTGAATTTTATTGAGTAGCAACAGTTATTCGTCCTTGCTGAGCAGAAAGTCCTTGAAACAAATTAGCAAATGGTATGTTTGGGGGCGACAGAGTACAGGCTGTGACCCTGGGTGCGGTCAACCCGAGCTGAATCAGGCTTATCTCTGGTGTAGTCAGGGCTGAGCGGGTCAAACAGCCGAGCTACGTGGTGGGCGGCATGATCTTATTTTGTCCTAATATGGTGTCACACTACTAGTTGATTTTAATTTTTTAAAAATTTCCGTCACAGCCGGGCGTGGTGGCGCACACCTGTAATCCCAGCACTCGGGAGGCTGAGGCGGGAGGATCACTGCAAGGTCGAGGCCAGCCTGAGCTACCAAGTGAGCTCAAGACCAGCCTGAACTGCATAGTGAGACCTTGTCTCAAAAAGACAAAAAAAAAAAAAAAAAATTCCATCACAGTTACAGCTGTTACATCCGTGTCAGCATTCCATCCTTTTGAGCACTGTCGCTGTCCCACTAGCACCATTTTTAATCATATATTCTGTCTCCTAGGCGGAGCTGGCCTTCGCATCTTTGCTGTCACCTGGCCCATCATATTTCCTGCCACTGTCCAATATGCAACTACTGACATGACCATAAAGTTCAAGCAGTCCTGTTTGAAACAATGTTGTGTGTGCCCAGCTATCACTGTGGGGGGGGGGCGTCACTCCTACTTTACCGGCCACTTAGTCTTTTAACAGGTCGGTCTGGAGCAGTTGTTCTCCTTAGTCACTTTCACTATTATGTTGGCACATCACAGTCACACTCAGGGTCAGCGTTACTGTAGCTGACATTCAGTCATTCCTGTAGTCACTACAGCTATACCTATAGCTGTTGTGTCCTCTGAGCCATTTCTACCATTTCTATATTCTTTTCATTCTTTTCTCTTTTTTTTTTTTGAGACAAGGTTTTGCTTTGCAGTTCAGGCTAGCCTTCAACTAACTACTGTAGCCCAGGACGGCATCAAACTCGCAGTGATCCTCCTGCCACAGCCTCCCAAGTGCTGGGATTACAAGCGTGTACCACCACACCTAGGGTAAGAATGTCACCACATTCTTTAGGGTGTTTTAGTTACTTTTCTCATTGCTGAGACAAAATACCCAACATCCACAAGTTAAAGGAAGAAAGGTTTATTTAGCTCACGGTTTGTAGAGGTTTCAGTCCATAACCAGCTGGCTCCAAGGCAGGGTGGCGCATGACATGGGCAACCTTTCATAGCAGCAGAAAACAGCAAAAGTGACAAGAAGGGAAAGAGAGACAGAGAGGGAGAAGCTTCTTCCACCTGAGGGAGGGTGTAGCATTCACACCCTTATTTTCAGCACCGGACAATGAATCTATCACAAACTCTAGAAGCCTACCCTGTGACTGCCATAAGCTTTGGGGGGATATCTACATGCAAGCCATAACGATGGTGAGACGGGTCAGTGAACAATAAACTCCCAAACAGCCAAATTAGAATTTAGTAGCGTTTGTAATAGTTGAGCCCAATGGTCCCCACTCAGCCTCTGTTTCAAGGCTAAGAAGTGAGAACCCCGAGCCCATTGTATGCAGGGTTTATAAAGACAAAACCACAATGAATACATAGGGACGTTGTGCTTGGGTAACTGTCCTGTTTCTGGCAGGGACGGGCAATGCTCTTTGAGTTCTTTCCGAGAAAGAACAAGGAAACTTTAAACAGTAATTATGTTACTGTACATGGATTTTAGCTGTTTGAGGTGAATCAGGGGTCAAGCATGGGGTCAGTCTAGCAAGCAGCTGGGTACTTGGGCCATTACAAATGGAAGCCCCACAACGTGGAGCTGCCAAATTTAGCATACAAACACCAAGAATAGTGCTTGGAATATAGTACAAGCTCTGGAAAAATCTACTGATTTCATGGATTTTTAAAAAAATACATTATTACCTCCAGGTGTGGTGGTAGTTGGGATGCTGAGACAGGAGGGTCCTTGTGAGGCCAACCTGGACTACACAGCTAATAGAAAACTCAAAGCCATGTGTAGTTGTGCACGCCTGTAATCCCAACACTTGGGAGGCTGAGGCAGGAGGATCATTGCAAGTTCGAGATCATCTGGGCTACAAAGTGAGCTCAAGGCCAGCCTGAACTGCGTAGTGAGACCATGTCTCAAAAAGACCAAAAAAAATGAAAGGAAGAAAAAAGAAAAAAGAAAATTCAAGTCTACCCTGAACTACATAGGGAGAAGACAAAAACATAAAACACTATTACCACTGTGCTATAGGCAGTCGTGGATGGCTGCTGGCATAGTGGTGCATGCCTGTAATCCTAGCACTCTGTGAGGGGCTGAGGCAGGAGGATCTGAAGTTTGAGCACAGCCTAAGCAACTTAGTGAGACCCTGTCTCATTCTAAAAAATAAAAAAGACTGGGAATGTAGTTCAGTGCAAAGGCTCTGGGTTCAATGCAGTACCAAGATGGAGGGATAAAGTACAAGAAAAACTACCACCATGTACATAGAATTTTGGGCATCATGGTTACAAAGAATAGGACTTTTTTTTTGTCAGTGCGAAGAATGCAACCTAGAGCCTTACATATGCTAGGCAAACACCCTACCACTCCGCTACTCACCAGTCCCCAAGAACAGGACTTCTAAAAGGGTTTTATTTTCTTATTTTCTTATTTATTTATTTATTTATTTATTTATTTATTTATTTATGTTTTTGAGACAGGGTCTCGCTATGCAGTTCAGGCTGGCCTTGAGCTCACTCTGTAGCCCAGGCTGATCTCAAACTCACAACAATCCTCCTGCCTCAGCCTCCCTAGTGCTGGGATTATAGGCATGCGCCACCACACCCAGCACCCATCTTTTTTTTAGTAGTTCTGTACATCTTTTTTATTGAGCCTCAGTGTGTTCTTTTGTACGGTACACCTTGTTTATACAATACGATAATTTTTGCTGATTGTACAGTAGAGTACTGTAGTGTTGTGTTCTGTTATACATCACAGTTCTGCATGTAACAGTTATACAAATAAAACCAGTCCTCAAGCTGGAGTTTCCTTTGACCATTTCCTTGTTCTGAGTACCATCATGCAATCAATCCCTCATTTAGCGACCAATTCATTTACTGACACAGTCACAGGGACAGAAATCAATTGTTCAGTGGAGAATGTCTGTACATGTTTATTGTAACATCCTTAGAAAACGTTGGGGGAAGTCTTTCCTTTCGACAGGCCTGTGGCACGGAGAATGCCATACCCATCATGTCCACAAGAGGCTACGAGCAGAGAGCTCCACAGTGGATCTCAAATAATGGTTGGAGGACAAAATGCAAGCATGCCAAAAATATTGTAGGGTGGTTTTTTGTTTGTTTGTTTGAGACAGGGTCTCACTATGTAGTTCACATTGGCCCTGAACTGGCTTATGTAGCCCAGACTGGCCTCAAACTCATGGTGAACCTCCTGCTTCAAATTCCTGAGTGCTGGGATTATAGGCACCATGCCCAGTTTTAAATATATTGTATATAATTACCTTCAGTTTATGTATATAACATGTATATGAAGTATTTTACATGTTGAGATTTGTGTATCATCTTCAAGATATCTCATTATGTGTATGCAAGTATTCCAAAATCCCAGAGACTTCTGGTCTTAAGTATTTTAGATAAGGAATAATTAATCTTTATTTGACTTTCTTATGGGACTCACTTGCCTACAGTTCAAGAAGAACAGCATAAGAAGGCAAGAGGGATAGTAATTCAGTAGTTGAGTATTTACCTAGCATGTAAGCCCCAACACCAAAACGAAAGAAAGAAAGAGAGAGAGAGAGGGAAAAAAAAAGGATAAGAGGTTTGGCATGATGGTAAACTGGTATAATCCCTATACTAGCTGGGCATGGTGGCACACTCCTGTAATCCCAGCACTCAAGAGGCTGAGGCAGGAGGATCATTGCAAGTTTGAGACCAGCCTGGATTACAAAGTGAGCTCAAGGCCAGCCTGTACTGCACAGCAAGACCCTGTCTCAAAAAGACCCAAAAAAAAAAAAAAATCCCAGTACTATGTGAGGCTAAGACAGAAAGATTGTTAAATTTGAGTCCAGCCTGGGCAGGTCTGTCTCAAAAAGACAAAAAAAAAAAAAAAAGTGGGAGGGCTGGAGATATAGCTCCGTACAAAGGCCGTGGGTTCAATTCCCACTATTGTGGAGGTGGAGGGAGTAAATCGAAGGAACAGCACAGGTCAGAGAGAGCAATCACCCTGGCTTCCGGTCAGCCATTTCAGGGAAGAATAAGAAACCAATATCTGGACCTTCCAATGGCCTCACTTCTTCAGAGACCCTCAACTGCTTGAGAAAAATGAGGTGCTTCCCAGCTGCCGGAAGGACTCAGCACTTGACCTTGAGGGGGAAAGTATTCAAGGACTTTTCACCTCCTTTCTCTTTCCTTCCTAGAGACTGTTCTTATTCCCTGCCCTTTGTCAGATGCCTGAGGTGGCTCCAGGTAAACGCCGACTGCGGAGCTGTGGCTGTTGTGCTTGGTGGCAGAATGTGTGTGCTTAGCTTACCTGAGGCCCTGGGTTCCATCCCCACCACCAAACAACCTGCAACTTGAGCTAAGGAGAACATGTTCCTTGCTATAGTGGGAAATCACACACTCCCCGTTACTTCCACTGCTAGTAAGAGCGATCATCAGTTATTTCACTCTTGTTCTCTGCCAGGTACCACTCCAGGCTCCACCCCTGCACTATCTGTTGTGGCTCTGATGTAAAATGTCCCCCAAACCACTTGTGTGTGTGGAACGGAATTGGATCCTGGCGGTATCGCCCCCATCGGTGGGTGAATGGACCGTTCACAATTAGAAGCAGGACCCACTTGGCGCTGGGCCCCTGGAGGTGTGACCTGGAGGGGTGTTCTCTTGTCCCACTCCCTTCTCTCTCTGCTTTCTGGCTTCCGTGGGCTGCGCAGCTTTCCTCTGTCAGGCGCTCCCACCATGATGTTCCATGGAACCAGCCGACCATGGAGGACAACCAGGAGCCCAAACAAACCTCGCCTTTCGATCGCAGGCATCAGATGTTCTGTCCCAGCCCCGGAAGTGACTAATGGATTATCTCCTGTAATTCTCACAACTACTCGGTGCAGTAGGTAACACTGTTACCCCATTTTATATAAAAGGAGAGAAACTCAGAGAAGGGAAATAACTTATCCAGAGAAACCAAAAGAAACCCAGCTGTAGGTAGGGCATGGGGGAGAACGCCTGTAATCCCAGCACTCAGGAGGCTGAGGCAGGAAGATTGTTGCAGATTTGAGATCAGCCTGGATTATAAAGTGAGGGCAAGTCCAGCCTGAACTGCATAGCAAGATCCTGTCTCAAAAAGACAAAAAAAAAAAAAGAAAAGAAACCCAGCTATAATCTCACCTACTCTGGAGGCTGAGGCAAAAAGACTGCAAATTCAAGGTCAGCCTAAACAACTCCGTGAGACCAAGGCTCTCAAAATAAAGAAGACAAAAGAAGGGGAAATAAAGGAAGAGAGGAAGTAAAAACCACCCAGCTTCTTAACAGTAGCGTTAGGGTGCACACCTCCGAAGTCTGACCCTAGAGCTTGCATTTTTTTCAGCCTGATGTATTAACTGAGCATTTACAGAATAACTACGTTCACTGTAAGGAATTTGAGGATTACAGAGAAAAATACAAAGAAAAGAGCGAACCTGAATCACTGGAACTCGTACCCGTTAGCAGTAACCTATCATTACAGATGAGCACTGCTGCCTTGCCTGGCATATTTATACAAGTAGGCGGATGGAGAGATAACAAATGCTAATAATGACAGCTTCCACCCGACAGGCATTATCTCTGGACACTCTTCCCCTGAGCTCACACATTTACTTTACTCGAAGAGAGATGGATAGACGTAATTTTATTAAAATAAACTCGTTTAACATATTCAGGATTCACATCAGCAGCCAACCACCTGTTGATGTTTTTCTCCAAATCCGGTCCTTCCTTGGTTTTGCTGTCTTCTCTCCGCCTTCCGATCAAATCCTAAGTCCAAAGTCCTTGGGCTGCAAAAAGCTGAGTCTTTAAATAGCATCCTGTGCCCAGTTGCTGTCCGGTCAAATGTTTCTGCTGCTCCCCAAGGCAGTGGTGGGATTTGTGGAAGTGAGGATCCCTGCAGGCTCCGCATATGCTTTTGATTTGTTAGAGTAGGTGTCTGGTCCTTGGCATTCTCCTTCTTGGCTTTCTGAGCCTTAGAAATTCACACTCCTTTTCTCAGTCCAAATGGAGCCAGGCCTTCTGATCGTGCCCAGTGGATACCAGAGAGTCTCACATGAGGCTGCTATTGGAATTTGCCGAATGCCTCAGAAAGGTCAGCCACCTGCTCATCCATCCGGGATGGCAAAAGACAAGAAGGAGACCAGCTCCCTCCAGCGAGCCTGCAGCACTTTCATGGACCTGCGCCTGCTGATAGCCCCGCCCCCAACCCCCAGGCAGCTGAGCTCTCAGAATGAGAAGGCTGAAATCAGGCTGTGGATGGAGCTCAGTGGTCGATTGCTGACCTGGCTTGTGTGGTGCTCTGGGTCCAGTCCCCAGCACTGCTGAAGGGAGAAGAATGCGGTCAACACCTCCACAGACGCGGATCGCAGGCCGCATCCCCCGTCCTCCACCTTCGGCTCAGGTCAGCACCCATAAGCTGTGGCCTCCCAGCCCTCAGTCAGTCACCAGCCTTGGTGATTTTATCTCAGGGATCCATGGCTGAAGTCCAAATGACCTTTACCTCTTCACAACTGCAATGTCCTCCTCCTGTTCACCTTCTTACATCTTTTATTCTAGTCTACAGACAGCAAGTCAGAGTGGTCTTTCATTTCCTTTTTTTTGTTTGTTTGGTTTTTTTTTTTTGAGACTGAGTCTCACTGTGCAGTTCAGGCCAGCCTTGAACTCACTATGTAGCGCAGGCTGGCCTTGAATTCTTAGTGGTCCTCCTGCCTCAGCCTCCCAAGTGCTGGGATTACAAGCATGTGCCACCACGCGTGGCTTTCATTGCTTTTAGAGTCAACTTTTTTCAAGTATCATTTACATACATTAAGATGTACTCATTAAAAGCAGAGTTTTGACAAATACTGTATACGCATTTGTGTAACTACTACCATATCAAGACACAGAACAGGGTTTGACCATATTGCTCAAGCTGGCCTCCAGCACAGGCTCAAGCAGTTCTCTCCCCTCAGCCTCCCAGGCAGCTTGGACTACAAGCATGCATCACTGCACATGGCTAGAACATTTTTAGCTGTTTGTTGGAGGGGTTTTAGGTTCATAGCAACGTTAAGTGGAAGATACAAAGACTGCCCATGTGTCTGTCTCACTTTGCTATAATTCCACTGACACCTCATACCACAGGGGTACATTTCTTTTTCTTTCATTCTTTCTTTCTTTTTTTATCTTTTTACGACAAGGTCTTGCTATGCAGTTAAGGCCAGCCTGAAACTCACTATGTACCTCAGGCTGAACTCAAACTCATAGCGATCCTCCTGCCTCTGCCTAACTCCCTAGCACTGGGATTATAGGAGTGCACCACCACGCCTGGCAACGGTGGGACCTTGCTTATTTCAACCTAAAGTTGAAAAATAAGTCAGAGATTGTCCAAAAAATACTGATATTTGGGAATAGCATTACTGTGCAAGTATGAAAGTTGTAGTGAAATGTACGTATATTAAAAAAGAATAAAAGGCTAAGTTTTTAAAGACAAAAAGGAGGGAGTTTCCACCAAACTGTTTTCAACACTGGGGATTGAATTCACGGCCTTCTTTACACTGAGATATATCCCTAGCCCTTTTTTATTTTTATGTTGAGGTAGGATCTTGTTGAGTTGCTAAATTTCCCTGGCTAGACTCAAACTCCTCTATGATCCTCCTGTCTCAGCCTCCCAGAATGCTGGGATTACAGATGTGCATGGACAGGTATTTTGAAATAATAATCTTGGCCACAATAATTAAGAATAAGAGGGCATAGAGCAAGGTTAAGCAATTGCTGGGCAGATGTCCTTGTGGAAGCACTTTTGGTATAAGGGTGTGGCAGCCTTTGTATAAACTGGAGATTCTAGCAATCTTTTGGGACAATTGTTGTCAGGCAGTCGTGTATAAAAGCTCTTCCATAGGGCCAGGGATATAGTACAAGCGCCTGCCTGGCGAGTGTAAGGTCCTGACTTTGACTCCTGGTACCAAAAACAAAAAACAAAAGCAAAACCCTTCCTTCATGGCCTCCTGGCTTTATTTACTTTTTTTCTTTTTTTTAAATAAGGGGGCTGGGGATATAGCACAGTGGCACAAGTGCCTGCCTGCAAGCGCAAGGGCTTGAGTTTGATTCCTAGTACCAAAAAAAAATAAGGTTGATATAAATGATTCCATTTTTCACTTCAAAAATCTCCCCAAGTCCATAGTTTTCATTAGAGTTCATTCTGGCTGTTGTACATTCTCGGGTTTTGCTAAATAAAAAATTACAGGAGGTCATTGTTTCGGACTAAGTTCCTGCACCAGGCCCCAACAGACCAGACTAAAAATCAAAATGGAGTCACTCATACTAAAGTTCCATGTCACCAAGCTGAAAATAAGCTGCTTATCGAACCTTCTCAGAGAAAGGATTAGAGAGATAGCAGCCAAATTTCCCAAACATCCCAGTTTCCCTTGGCGTGATAATGAAGTTCCTCTGCCTTAACCCTTCCACAAAAAGTGGTAACCTAAAGTAACTGCTGCTAACCAACCAATTTAAAAAAAAAAAAATTCTGTCTCTCAGTCCCCATCTTATGAGGAAAGGAACTTTGAAATGAATAAGCCCTGTTTGATCTTTTGTTTCTGCTTTGTTCGGTCCTTTGTCTATAACTCCAATTCCTGCTGTTTGGCTTCTGGAACACTTATTCCACTTTATGAAGCTGTGGCTGAAATTCTAGGCCAGAGGCCTGGCTCTGGTGGTCCCAACAGAGCTGGTACGCCCCCTGCTGCCTCCCTCCGGCATCCAGTCAGTGAGACAAGCGGTGGTGAAATAGGAAAGGAATCTTTACTCAGTGCGACCATAATCAGAGGAACAGGGGGGCCTGTGTCCTAAGGCCTGTCTCTGGGGATACTAACATGTGCTTAGGATTGTATGCCCTCGGGAGGCTGAGGCAGGAGGATCGTTGCAAATTCAAGACCAGCCTGGGCTACAAAGTGAGCTGAAGGCCACCCTGAACTGCATAGTGAGAGTCTGTCTCAAAAAAGACAAAAAAAATTCTCTGAAGGGCTCTGAGAGGGATCAGGCCAGAGGAGCAAAGTGGACAGGACAATGACTGGGTCTTCTTTCAGGGACAGCGTAGGGCAATTTCAAAGAACTCCCTGTTACAGAGTGAAGCATGGCCTCTTTCTAGAATAAAAAATAAAACCAAGTAAGATCTCTACATTAAATTAGGTTTTGTTTTTTTTGAGACAGTCTGTGTAGCTCAGGCTAGCTTCAAATTCATGGGAATCCTCCTGTCTCAGTTCCTGTGTGCTAAGATTACAGCCATGTGCCACCACACCCAGTTTAAATTGTTAAAATTTTTGTTCTTTGACACATCTGGTAAATATATACAGTAACAACATGTCTTCAATTTTCTCATCAATATTTTAGTTTTCATTGTACAGATCTTTCACATCCTTAAATTTATTCCCAGGTTGTTTGTTTGTTTGTTTTTTGGTTTGTTTATTTGTTTGTGGTACTGGGAATTGAACCTAGGACCTTCACACTTAGCTATGTCCCCAGGCCCTTTTACATTTTTTATTTTGAGGCTGTATCTCACTAAGTTGCCCAGGGCTCAAATAGGTGATCCTCCTGCCTCAACCTCCCACAGTGCCATAGATTACAGGAGTGTGCTACTGTGCCTGGATGTTGCTAGGTATTCTTTATATCATAAATGGGATTTCTGACTTGATTTGTTTCTGAGATCACTATCCATGTATAAAAGTGTTGCTGGTGTTTGTATGTTGCTTCTATATGCTGTAATATACAAAACAACTTTACAACATACATACAATATTACTGAATTCATTTACTAGGTCTAACATTTTTTGGAGAATCTGGCATTTTTACATATAGAATTGTATAATCTGCAAATAGAAATAATTTTATTGCTTCTTTTTAACTTGGATGTAGTTTATTTCTTTTTCCTATCTGATTGCTCTTGCTAGTACTTCCACTACTGTGTTGAATAGACATGCCGAGAGTAGCTCATAGCCTTGTACTGTGTCTTAGTGGGAAAGGTTTCAGCTTTTTTCCATTATAATATTAGCTGTGGGTTTTATAAACAGCCTTTATTACATTGAGGAAATTTCCTTCTATATACAAACTGCTGAAAATTTTTATCAAAAAAAGGTGTCCTTCCAGGGGTATAGCTTAGTGGCACAAGCACCTGCCTGGCAAGTGCAAGGTCCTGAGTTCGATTCCCTGTACCAAACAAGCAAACAAACAAAAACAAAGAAAATATGTTTTTTCCAGGCATGGTGGTGCATACCTGTAATCCTAGCATTTGGTAGGCTGAGCAGGAGGATCACCATGAACTTGAGAACAGCTTAGGCTACTTAGTGAGTTCAAGGCCAGCCTGAACTACATAGTGAAACCCTGTCTCAAAAGAAAAAAAAAAAAAGAAATCCAAAAATTAAATAAATAAATTATTAAAAAAAGAAAATGTGCTATGTCAAATGTGCAAAATATGCTATTGTAAATGATAATATATTTTTAATTTCAAACCCTGTTCATTGCTGGTATATAGAAAAGGAACCAACTTTGTGTATTAATGTTGTATTCTGTAACCTTGATATAATTGCCTGTCAGATCCAGCAAGGTGTGTATGTGTGTGTGTGTGTGTGTGTGTGTGTGTGTGTGTGTGTGTACACATGTGTGTATGTGTGTGTTTCTACTAGTATGTAGATGCTTATGTTAGTTAAGAATTATGGCTGGGTGTGGTGGCTCACACCTGTAATTCTACACTCAGGAGGCTGAGGCAGGAGGATCACTGTGAGTTCGAGGCCAGCCTGAGCTACAAAGTGAGTTCAAGACCAGCCTGAACAGCATAGTGAGACCCTTTCTCAAAAAGAATTATGACAGTTGTCCTTGTAAAGGGAACAATCCAAGAGGAAGAGATAACGATCATAAATATATGTGCAACAAATACCAGTGCACCCAACTATATAAAACAATTCATGGACCTGCTGCTGTAAACATGGGAATGCATGTATCTCTGTAGTATGATGTTTCACTCTTTCAGGAAAATACCTAGAAAAGGGATAACTAAGGTGGAATGTGGAATGGAATTTCTAGTTTCAGCTTTTTGAGGACTCTCCGTACTGATTTCCATAGTGGTTGTGTAGTTTACATTCCCATCAACAGTACAGAGGGTTCTTCTTTCTCCAAAGCCTCACCAGCGTTTGTTGTTATTTTATTTCTTGACGTCAGTCACATTGAACATTTTTTCAAATGTTTATGGCCATTTGTACTTCTTTGGAGAAAAGCCTATTTATTTCAGTTGCCCATTTTTAAAATTGGGTCTTTCAATTTAGGGGGTCTCATTTTTTTTAGTTTTTTATATATTCTAGGTTTTAGTCCTCAGTTTCATTAATTGGTGCTCTGATATTTATAATTTTCTTCCCCATATTAGCTTTGGATGTGAAATATTCTTGGTTTCCTAAGACCTTGAAGTGCATCATTAGGTTATTTCTTTGGGCTTACTCTGTTTTTCTGATGTTGAGAGTCACAGCTATAAGTTTCCCTCTTAAAGCTGCTTTCATTGTGTGCTGTAGGTTCTAGTATGTTGTCCTGGCATTAATGTTTGAACATGGGAACTAATTTCTTCCTTGATTTCTTCTGCGACCCATTGATTATTGATTATAAGACAGTGTATTGTTCAATCTCCCAGTGTGTGCATGATTTCTGTGGTTTCATTTGCCAATGAGTTCTCGTTTTATCACTCTCTTGTCCTATAATATGCATCATATACTTTTCAATGACATAATCAGCCAAAATTCACACAAGAATAAACGGACAAGCAAAATAATCTATCCATTAAAGAACTTGAATCAGAAATAATCTTCCGTAAGTCGATTTCTTGTCCAACTTTGGCCTCCCCTCTGGTCATTTTGAGAGTAAAACCCATGCACTTTTACAGTAAAACCTGGCATCTCTGGGTTCAATTTGCTAATATATTGTTGGAGGTGTGTACGTCTATGATCATAAGGGATGTTGGCCCATAATTTTCTTATAATGTATTTGTATAGTTTTGGCTTTAGAGTAACATCTCAAAGTATGGGTTATGAAATATTTCCTGTTCTTCTATTTGAAGGAAAATATTGTAGAGAATTCTTTATTTTTTTTTAATTTTATTTTAAAGACAAAAGAATGGAGACATATGAACCAGAAAAGCCGTAAACAATACAGAAAGTACAAAGTTATACAGAATATAGTAGGGAATTAGAACTGGATGTTGTATTACATAATATTATCTTCACATTAGTTAACACATAAACATTAAAGGAAATACCAAATTATAGACAAGATAGTAGGGAATTTGCACTGGATGCTGTATAATATAAAGTCATCTTCATTTCTGCTAATACAAAAACGACTGAGGAAATACAGAATTATAGAGAACATAGAAGGGAATTAGCTCTGGATGCTGTCCTACATAATGTTACCTTCACCTTTGTTACTCAGGTTACACAGATGATGGCCCTTTTGATCAGTTCGTTTTTTCTCCTCCCTCATCTCCATTGCTCTACCACTCAATCAGTTATCTTCCCTGTGATAATAACTGTACTCCTGGGTTTATCTATATCCTTGGACTCTCACCTTGGGAAGAGATATAGCTGCCTCAGACTATACTATAACATACAGGGGTGTATACAAACTGCCATGGTTGGAGGTGGGAAAGCACATATGCTCACAGCGGACCGCCCGGCTCCAGAGAATTCTTTAAATATTTGGTAGAATTCAGTAGTGAGCTCATTTAGGCCTTTTTTTTCCCAGTTAAGGAAAATTATTTCAATTTAAGTTCTTTAATAAATTATTTTGGTTATCTATTTTTCTTGTGGATTTTGGCTAATTGTGTCACTCAAGGAATTAGAACGAGTTGGTTGATGGCATGCACACAGCTGCAATCCCAGCGGGTGGGGGGCCAAGGCAGGAAAATCACAAGCTCAAGCCTGGCTCAGTTTATATAGTGAAAAGTTTTCTGAAACAAAAATGAACAACAACAAAAAAATTGAACTGTTTCATCTAGGTTATCATATTTGTGGGCCTAGAATTTTTTTTTTGTCTTTTTGAGACAGGGTCTCGCTATGCAGTTCAGGATGGCCTTGAGCTCACTTTGTAGCCCAAGCTGGCCTCAGAATCAGAACAATCCTCCTGCCTCAGCCTCCTGAGTGCTGGGATTACAGGCATGCACCACCACACCTGGCTGCGTGGGCCTAGAATTACCGATCCTATTCCTTAACGATCCTTTTGAGATTTGTAGTGATATTCTCTCTCTGATTTCTGATATTAATAAATTAGATAGTCTCTTTCATTAGCCTGCTTATGTCTAATTTTTCTCAAGTTTGAATGTTGTATATGTAAGTGCAGTGTTGACATTTATCCTGCTTAGTGTTTTTTGAGCTTCCTGAGGCTATGGTTGGGTGTCTGACACTGATTTGGGGGACATTCTCAGTTGTCATTATTTCAAATATCACTTCTGTTCCTCTTTGGAGGTACTGGGGATCGAACTCAGGACCCTGCGCTTGCTAGGCAGGCACTTATTCCACTGAGCTATAGCCCCAGCCCCTCTTTTTTCTTAATTAGCCTGGATAGATACTTGTTAGTTTTATCTATCTTTTCAAAGAACAGCTTTTGGCTTCATTGATTTTTCAAAGATTTTCTTCTTTGATTTCCTGCTTTCAATTCCATCAACTTCAGACTTTTAGTATTTATTTTCTTCTGTTTACTTTATATTTAATTTGCTTTTCTTGCCAGGCATGGTGGCACACACCTATAATCCCAGCATTTAGGAAACTAAGGAAGGAGGATCACTGTGAATTCAAGGCCAATCTAGGCTACATAAGCAAGTTCAAGGCCAGCCTGCACTATATAATGAGACCCTGTCTCAAAAAACAAATAAACAAAAATTTGCCCTTCTTTTTGTAGTTTCTTAACATGAAAGCTTAGATTATTGATTTTAGGTTTTCCTTTTCTAATACATGCTGTCAGGGCTATTAATTTCCCTCTAAACTCAGCTTTGGTTGCATCCCACAGCTTTTGATAAAGTTGGGCTTCTATTTTCATTTAGTTCAAAATCTTTTTAAGCATCTCTTGAGATTTTTTTCTTTAGGCCTTGTGTTTTGTGTTTTTTTGGGTTTTTTGGTACCGAGAATGGAACTCAGGACCTTGTGCTTGCCAGGCAGGCGCTGTGCTACGGAAATATATATCCCCAGCCCCGACCCTTGTGTTATTTAGGAGTGTGTTCTTTAATATCACAAGTATCTGAGGGTTTATTAGCTATTTTTTGTGTTATTGATTTGCAGTTTAATTCCACTATGTTCTCAGAATAAATGTTTCATAGTTTCTATTCTTTAAACTTTGTTAACATGTTTTTATGACTCTGAATATGCTCAACTATTGTGAATGTTTTATATGAGCTTGAGAAGAATATGTCATCAGTTGTTGTTGGATGAAATGGTCTATACATGTCTACTATATCCAGTCAATTGGGGTAGTTGATTTGCCTGCTGGATTTCTGATAGAAGTTATTAAATTCTCCAACTATAGCAATGGGATCATCTATTTCTCCTTGTAGCTGTATTAGTTTTTGTCTTATATAATTTGATGTTCTTTAGAAAGCACATATATATTATATTATATATATTATATTATATATTATATACTATATATTATATTATATATACTTTTTTTTGAGACAGGGTCTCACTATGTAGTCCAAACCAGCCTTGAACTCACTATGTAGCCCAGGCTGGCCTTGAACTCCTGGCAACCCTCCTACCTCAGCCTCCCGAGTGCCGTGATTATAGGCATGTGCCACCACACTTGGCAGAAAGCACATATATATTAAGAATTGCTAACTCTTCTTGGAACATTGAACCCTTTATGACTATGTATTGTCCATCAAAACTCACAAGTCTCCTTGCTTTGAAGTTTGCTCTGCCTGAAATTAATAAAGCTACTCTTGCTTTCCTTTGGTGACTGTTAGCATGATGTATCTTTCTTTGTTGATGAATTAATTGATTGATTAATTAATTAATACAAAGCCGGGGCCTCAGTCATGCAGGTGAATGCTCTACAATGGAACTGCGCCCTCAGCCCTATCTTTTTATTTTTCATCTGTGTATGTCTCCATATTTAAATGAGGTGGGCTTGTAGACAGCATACAGCTGGGCCTTTTTAATCCACTCTGACAATCCTCCCTTTTAGTTGGTATTTAGACTCCTGACATTTAAAAGCACTGTTGGTAGAGCTGGGTTAACGTCTACTGTAGTTATTATGCTTTTGTGTTTTCGCCCTTGTTCTTTGCTTTTGTTTTTTGTCTACCATGCTTTTCTGACCTTTGCGGTTTTACTTGAGCATTTTATAGGTTCCCATTTTCTCTTCTTTCTCGTATCAGTTATACTTCTTCACTTTTGTAGTGACTGCCCTAGCGTTTGAAATACACATTTAATACACATCCACTTTCATTTTTTGAAATTATTCATCTATTTTTGAGGCAGAGTCTCACTATGCAGCCTGGGCCTGACTTGAGCTTGGGCTCCTCCTGCCTGTTATACACACTCCAGTCTGTGGCTTGCCCCTTTCATTTCCTTAAGTGATGTTAACAACAAACCAGAAGTTTTGAATTTTGATAAAATGTAATTTATCTTTTTTTCTTTTCAGAGCAAAAATGATCAGCACAACGCATCCTTGCAATCAGGAAACCTTGACACATTCTTTTCTCTCTAAAACTGAAGAACAACCGAAAGTGCCCACTGTCACCATTTTTCCTTAAGGTGGGGGTATCGTCAGCACAGTCAGATTTCTGAGATGAGAAATAATGAGTTTATGTAACTGGAAATCCCTAGCAAATCAACTAAATAAACTAGATAAAATATGCAATAGTATCCAACTGCCAAGTGTACGCGGGAAGCGCCCCCTGGGGGAGTGAAAGTTGGTGCAGCCAGTTTGGAAAACAATTCTGCAGCATTTCGTGACCCAGAGTGCATATTATTTTCTACTCCAAACTGCATCTGTGGATAAACCCCAAAGAAAGTCTGGCAGGAGTGACGTAAAGGGATGCTTTTGGGATGGGTTTGTATTTTTGTTGTCGTCTTGGTTTGGTTTTCTGAGACAGGGTCTCACCACGTGGTCCAGGCGGGCCTTGAACCTAATCTGCAGCCTCAGATGGCCTCAAATTCATAACCGTCCTACCCAGTCTGTGAAGTGCTAGGATTATGGGTGTGCACCACCCTACCCTGCTCAGGATGTTTGCTGCAGCATTGTTGACAGTAACATTGAAAGTAATTGAAATGTTCTTCAATGGAAAATTATTAAATACACTGTAATACATATAAGTGATGAATTACAATACAACAGTCAGAAGCAGGGCTAGAGCCAATTAATCGACATCAATGGGTCTCAGAGAAATACTGTAAGATATATAGTATCATATCACTATGTACATTAAATATACACATATAACAGTAGCATGTTATATAACTGTATATACCAGTATACATGTAAAGTGTAAATGCGATTTTAACTGCGAACAAAATGAACGGAACCCTTTAAAGCCAGACCCAGGCTTGAATCACCTTTCAAGCCATCCCAAACACCCAGCATTACCTAAGTGGGTGCTCAGTAATATTTGCTGAATGAATGTGTGACTATTCCCCAAACAGAATGTGGCTGAATGTGCCGTGGTACAGCGCAGGATTTGTGCAATGATCTATATGAATATTTTCCTCTTTGGGGCTTGAATCATTTGCCTCCAACTGTTTAATCTCATCAAGCAGCGCCCTCACCATTGCAAGTTATTTCTTGCGAGGCCGTTATCATTGCTATTTTTTTTGTTTTGTTTTGTTTTTCATTTGGAATTGTATTTCTAAAGCATCTCTTTCCCTGCAGGTTTTGTGCCATCTGTGATAAAAGAGGTACTTAAGATTTCAATAACAGCAAAAACAGATTAACCAAAGGTTTGCCTTTCATGTGGAGGATATTTCTGTCCCACTTTCAGGTTCTGCGCTACAAAGAGTCTTTATTTGGTTTCAGTCGATTGAGAATGAGGCCTCCGTGCTGGATGAAATGCATTTGTTCCCCTTTCAACTGTTTCCAAGTGTGAAAATCTCTTCCTCAGATATCCACATGGCTTCCTTCATGTCGCTGCTCGAATGTCATCTTTTTTTTTAAATATTTGGCCGTGCTGGAGATCGAACCCAAGGCCTTTTTCATGCTAGGCAAGGGCTTTACCACGGAGCCACCTCGCCCAGGATGTTATCTTTTGGAAGGGCTTTTTTATCATTGTAATGGTATCCTCATGGTCCTCTCTCCTTTTTTTCTTTGGTTTTTCTCCATAACACCTACTATTATATCATACTATGCATTTATTCATGTCTTATCTCTCTCCCACACTGGAAAATGTGCTCATGAGACAGAGATTTTGTCTACCGTATTGGTCAGCTTTCTTGTGGCTGGGACGCCCCTGGCTTAAAGGAGGAGAGGGTTATTTTGCCTTGACGTTTTGGAGGTAGGTCTCAGTCCATGATTGGCTGGCTCCATGGCAGGAATATCATGGCAGAGGTTGTGGCAGAGCAAAGCAGCTTAGCACGTGGTGGCCAGGGGGCAGAGGGAGAGAACAGGTCACAAGGGGCCACGTATACATTATTGTTTATGGCACATGCATGAGCCTGTACAATTGCCAAGTATTGTGCCAAGCACCAGCAGACCCCGTTGCCAGTGAGATAGAACATGAGTTGTAGTTTGTTTTGTTTCCCTGTCATACATGACCTCCTGTTTCTGCAACCAGCACACGCACTGCAAGTTTACTCCAGGTCAAGCACAGAGTCCACCTCATCGCATCTTTTACCTAAGCCCTCGTGACAATCCTACAAAGTTGCTGTCATCATCTTTCTTGATGGTACACAGTTTACTGGTGAAGAACAACAGGATCGTCTTGTGAAAGCCAGCCAAGCACTGGTCAGCAGTGGTCAGAGGCCATGGAGGAGGCACACGGAGTCAGACACAGTGGACAGAGGCAGAGGCCCTGCTATCGTACAGTCCACCCAACCCCCACTCCCCCCCAACCATTTCCTACTCAAGGCTGCTCTCTAGCAGGGTCACAGACATGCACTCCCAGGCACAGGCCTTCGAAACCTGTCCGAATGGGGCAGCAAATGTGTGCACATCACCTTTGCCACGATGCCCTCGGCACCTTCCCTTCCCAAGAAAGGACTTTAGACACACCCCGTTTTTTTTTTTTTTCTTCGAATGTCACTTTAGAGACAAGGAAACTGACAACAGAGAGGTTTGCAAACTCACCGAAGGTGACTCGGTGGGTGATTTAGGAGTCATAAACAGTCCTGTCTCCCACACCCAGGCTCACAACTACTGAGCTGTGGGGACCACTTGACCCCTCGACACCTTCGCCATTCTGCTCTGTAAAATGAGCGTGGTAATACCTGCTTCTGGCTATGGTGTAGGTTAAACAAAAGCGCAAATGCAGAATTTAGCACAGAGCTGGGCACTGAGCTAGATGGCACTGACTCCGTCCCCGGTTTCCTGGAGGCCCTGCCTCCCCTTTAATATCCACACCCTCCCCCCAGAGGCCTTCTTGGTGCAGGAAGTCAGGTGCTAATGGGATCTCATGATCTGAGACTTCCAGGCTCCAGCCTCACGCCATTGACAACACACACACACACACACACCATCCTTGGATGACACCCAGGTTAGGTCCCATACCGGCTTTTGAAAAGCCCTGTCCATGCATGCTCAGGCCGAGGTGAAGCGGCACAGCCTGAGGGCGCCTGCGCTGCGTCAGATGTGCCATGGTGAGATCCGGTAAGTGTGGCTGGCGCCTTGCGTTTTAGCGGTGATATCTGGGAACGTCAGCGTTCATGACAAACAGTATCCCATAGGAGGCAGTGTAATGATTTGAAGTCTTTCCCTGCCGTGAAAGCAGAACATTTTCCTATATTATCTTTGCGAAGATGTATTGTTTTCCCCTTTGCATTAAGATGTACGATTTGCTTGGATTTGACAAGTATGGTGTGCGTGTTGAAGGAAATGGTGAGAGATAAATTGTTTTCCCTAAAGATACTGAACGTCCCCAGCGCCAGTTTTTAAAAGGGCCATTGGTTTCCCCTTTGCTGTGATCTGGTCGCAGTCTCCATCAAGGTGAGGTGTTTCTTTTCTTTCTTTCTTTCTCTTCTTCTTTTGTGGGTACTGTGAATCGAACTCAGGACCTTGGGCTTGCCCGGCGGGCACTGTGCTGTGACCTATGTTCCCGGCTAAGGTTGTGTTTCAGAGCTCTCTGGCCTATAATCCTCTGTCTGCCCTTGTGCCCACCTTTCACCATCTTATAGGTTCTGGAGATTTGCAATGAGCATGATACGCAGGAGGTCAAGAAGGTTTTCACATCTTTCCCGGTCGGTCACTTTCCTTTCCCTTCAATCTCTGCTCAGATGTCCCTTCCTCCTCCGACCTCACAGGGGCGTGAGGTGCAGGCTGCCTGCTAGAAGGCTAATGTGGTCTCCAGGCCTGACAACAGGGTGCTTTGCTCAGGCGCTCAGGAAGCGTGGTGGAGAAGGTAGACAGACACCCAGTGCACAGGTCTTGACGATTGTGACTTGTCCGCAGCCAGAGGGAAAAGCCCCTGAGGGTGACGCTGGGACTTCTCAGGTGACTCTAGAAGACACAGACCAAAGTTCCAGGACCCCTTCAGATCCACCTCCATCTTTTCCTGCTGGGAATAGCTATGGGATGTTTTCTGCAACACGGGCATCTCAGACCTCCCAGCATCCGTGCAGCACGGGCTCCCTTAGTGCCCCAGAAGAAATATCCAGGACCTGGCAAACATCCCTGGCTTCTCTGAGATGCAGTGTTGCCAATAACCTTGGTGGTAATGACCTTCAGAGGAAAATCTGAGTGAGCACAGAGCCGGCTGGAGAAAATTCCCCACCCCAGGATGTGTAGCCCCGAGACTTGAAAGGGCACGCTGCTGCCTCTTTGGCCTGGCAGCAATTACAATTCTTCCTCCATTTCAAGTGCATGGAGATGAAACAGGTGGCGATGTACTGAGGAGCTGCCATCAGCGGGCACCCAGCTTTCATTCTGTGACTCTCAGGATGCAGTATGACGCTTGGCCTCCACTCCACACTCGGGTCCCCAGCGGAGGATGGATTCATATCCACAGCAGCACAAAGCCAGCTCCTAGCCAGTCCCCGAGACTGAGTCTGTCCTTCAGTGTCATTGATTTGGGTTCTGCTTGGCTTGGGGGTGAGCGATGGTTTCTTACAACAGGAGAACTTTGGCCCAGCTGCTCCATACCCCAGAGGGCAGCCACTCTCTTAGAAGGGTCAGAGGCATCCTGGAGACAGCATTTGGCTCCCCAGAGAGAGCCCTGTTCTCCTAGTTCTGGATCCACCAGAGGATGCTGTGTTCTTTCCTTTCTCATCCGGCTTCTGGGCTTCTGCATACGCTGTTCCTCTAGCCTGGAAGACCTTTCTTGACCTTTTCCCCCTGGCCAACCCTTTCCAACCAGAAGGGCTCAATCGGAGTTTGCATTTACCAGCAACATGTCTATCACTCCCACCTGCCCACCCGGTGTCCCTCCACCAGCTCCCAGGCCTGTGGCCCCAACTCCTGTCACTCACCACTCTAGGGTCATTCAGTGACACTTACTTTTTCTCCTTAAGCCAGGGGGCACAGAGGTCAGGTGCCAAGCTGCTTCATGCCCTGTGGGCCTAACACAATGTCTGGCACGGGCTGGAACCTGGTCAAGCTTTGTGGAGGGAATAAAATCAATTCATAATATTGGTGAAAAAGAACAGGAGGATTTCACTTCTGTAAATGACCTCAGAAGGGGTGGAGGATTCCTCTGGGCCAACTGGTGTGGGACAAATCAGGAGGTGGGGACACAGGAGCCAGGCTGTTCATGCCATCTGATGGCAATGTCTCTCTTCCTCCTCCTTTGAGACAGAGTTCACACGTTTAGCCTGAAGACTGGGGACTGAGGTTCTGCTCAGCCACACATGTATGTGTGGCCTGAGTGAGTGCAGCCCTGCTGGGTTTCACTGTCATCCCCCGTGGCACACAGAGGCTGGAGCACATACATAGAGCTCGTGGGTACACGGTGTTATCACAATATACAATAAATGGTAAATTTAAAAATGTATTACAGTAAAAGACACATTGCCATGAATCACCCAGGCTTGGTGGTGCACTCCTGTAATCTCTGCACTTGGGAGGCTGAGGCAGGAGGATTGTTGTGAGTTCGAGGCCAACCTGGAGTACAAAGTGAGCTCAAGGCCAGCCTGAACTGCATAGCAAGACCCTGTCTCAAAAAGACAAAAAAAAAAAAAACCAAACCCTCAGCCCTGCTGTTCACCCACTGTGCAAGGCAGACAATTCCCTTCACCCCTGGGATTCAGTGCCGGTGCCCATAAAGCAAAGTTGAAATTTCCCATCTCTGTAGCTTCAAGAAGAAAATTGTATAGTACCACTGGATGTGGTGGTGATCTTGCATGCCTATAATCGCAGCTCTCGGGGAAGCTGGAGCAGGAGGATCACGTGTTTGAGCCAGTCCAGGGAGTTTAGCACAAGCCTGTCTCAAAATAAAACACAGAAAAGGGCTGGGGATGTAACAGTGCGGAGGCTCTAGGTTCCATCCCCACCCCTAGCCCCAAACTGCTGGCATAACACAGTGGTGTTCTCGGATTTAGCAAGTCAAAATCCAGGCTGCTCAAATAAATTTGGGTTCCAGGTCAAGAAGGATTAACTCAATATCCCATGTGATATTTGGGACATATCTGTGCTACAAGTTATTCCTTATTGGTCTAGAATTGAAATTTAATTGGGCCTCCTGGGCTTGAAGGGACAGCTGCCTATGAACTTTAGAATATCTCTGCTGAAGCTCACACTGGACGTCCCCGGATGCATGTAGGAGGCCTATGCTCTGGTTGAGTTGTTGGCTGGTTTCCCCTGAACGTGGGCAACGTTGAGTCCTGATTGTCCATCCTGTGACAAGATTGTCTGTGGATGTGAGGGAATGGGCCAGAATTTTACCATTAGAGTCCGGAAGGGCCCTTTCTGAAAGAGAATCCTGTTCCCTCGGCAGCGGAACACCGCAGCGCCCCGCCCCGCCCCGTCCCAACTCAGCCTTGCCCTGTCCCAACGTAGCCCCGCCCTGTCCCACCACAGCCCCCTTGTACCGCAAAGCCAGGCCCTCCACAGTCGGTTCCTTGAACACTGGCGCCACCTCGTGGTAGTATCCGATTGCCAGCCGTAACCTTAACCGTAACAACTACCTACATGCTTAGAGAGGCTGCTGGTGGACCCGAGCCAGCTTGGGCTTGGAAACTAGAAAACTTAGGTTGGGGTCAGGGAAGTCATGGAACTGGCTGTATAGCTGGGGTCTCCGAAGCTCCTTGAAGCTGTTTACCTCCCGAGGTTGCAGCACTCCCTACCTCGCACAGTGGGGACAAAAATGCTCTGGAAACTGGAAATGCCACATGGGCATGAATAATTTGATAGTACATTACTACAGAGCATCCATGAGAACACAAAACTGTTGTTGGCCCTGGGGATTGAACCCAAGGCCTTTGCTCTGATCTACATCTCCAACCTGCAGTTTTTATGTTTTTATTGAGACAAGATCTTGCTAAGTTGCCCAGGCTGGGTTTAAACTTGTGATTCTCCTGCCTCAGCCTCCCAGAATGCTGAGATTACAGGTGTGAGCCACCATGCCTGGCCAGCACTGGCTCATGCAGCAGGCAGGACCCTGGATCTGCTCACCCTATTGCAGACTCCCTGGGCCTCAGTCTCTTCATCTGTTTAATGGGATGATAGTAGCTTCTCTTCCTGTGGGGATGGCATGAGATAACTGTGAAGCACCTGACAAACTGAGCAGATGCTACACGAATTCTAGCTGTTATTTCCTTGGGGTGCTGGCTGTTGCTACTCCCGCTGTCACTCAGGAAACACCTGGGAGAAAAGGAAACTGCCTGGAGTTTGTGGCCGGACAGAAGTGACCTTGGATACTGGTACTGTCATCAGCGTTATCACCATGGGACCCTGGCAGGTGTTTTCACGTCTCTGAGCCAGTTTTGCCCCCCGTGAAATAGAGATAAAAACAGAATCACCTTCAGAGTTGGTGTTGGATGACATCACTTTGTAAAGCAGTGGGCACATTCCAATCGCAAAGGACCAGATAAGTGGCAATGTCTATTTATCCCTTCTTCCACTTTTGGCTGCATCTTCCGTCTGTCCACCCACCCACCCACCGATTTAGAAACATCTATTAAACTTCTCTGGGTCAGGGCTCAGGCTGGTTGATAGGGACTCATGATTCTTTCTCTGGACATCGACAGTCTCATAAAGGAACAATCACGCAAAAAAGAAAAAAATCCCATTTATTGAGCAGGTGGGATGTGGCAGCCCTTGGGTTTAGGCTTCACCCCTGCAGCACACACCATAGCAAATCCTTGCAAAGAACCCCCAGAGGGCTCCCAGAGGATTTGCTCTGGACAAGTGGTCTCTCCTGTCCCCAGGTCCCCTGGGCAGGCACAGGGGAGAAAGAGCGTCCTGAGGTGTGAGGGGCCAGTGGCATCTGGAGGGAGGGGAGCCAGCTCCGTGAGGGGCAGGTGAAGTGGTGAGCAGGTGCGGGGTAGGGGGCTTGCTGAGAGGTGTCCGCAAGGGGGTGCTGGGTGCTTGAGGCAGTGGGCGGGGCCCTGAGAATCTCACTGGGACACTGAGGGCTTTGGGCTGGTTAGCGGGAGAAGGCGGAGTGAGTAGATGATGTTGCGGGGTGGGGGCTGGTACTCTCAGACCTGGGTGTCCTGGCCCTGCAAGGGGTTGCGCGCTTCCGAGCGATGCGGCCCCTGGCAGCGGTGCGGAGGCGGCAGGTGGAGCGATGTGGGTAGGGGGCGCTGTCACCTCATCCTGGAAGAGCCCGTCTGAGGCGGGGAGGCGCGCCGGTGTGGCAGGATCCACTTCCTAACAGGCTGAGCTGATGTGGGAGTGGAACGTGAGCCACTGTCTTGGGGCGGCTGAGTGGGCAGTGCCACCTAGCACGACGGAAGAGCAGCGGGGCTGTGGGAGAGGGGATTCACTGTGTGTGATGTTCTATAAGGAGGTCGAGGGCTATGTTCTGTATATCCTTCCCGTCGTCGCCACTTTACAGACAGAGAAATGGAGGCTCATGGACGTCAAATCTCTTCTGAAGGTCACACAGCCAGGATTTCAACCCACAGCTGCCTGGCTCCAAGCCTGGTGGGAAAGAGAGAATTGCACTTCCTTAGCGGTGTCCATGGGCCAGGCTCTGGTCCTTGGGATTCGTGTGCAGACCCAGAAGGTCGAGGCCATGCCCTCAATCTGTTCTGCTCCTAGTCCCAGAGGAATCCCTGGAGTCCCGGCCACTTCTTGGACTCAGTCTGGCCAAGTCGCCGGGGACAGTGCAGCCTGCTGACCACACGGGGCAGTGCCTGAGGCACCTGCTGCTGGGCCCTGCGCAAGTCACCTCCTCTGCAGGACCTGTCTGCCATAGGCGAGAGGTGTCCTCGCCCTGGGGGTGTGCTGATGAGAAATGGGCAGAGAAAGGGGTGGCTCGGAGGGCTGCGGACCGTTCAGGAACCACGCTGGAAGCACCGAGTGCGTGAGCACGAAGCCCGCAGCCAGGCGGTCACGCGTCGGGCAGTTCACTCCCCTCTGGGGACTGTACCACGAGCCTGTCTCCCTTTCCACCTCACTTTGTCCGGGAAGCGACCCCGGGACACAGGGACTGCGACGCTCTCCATTTCGCAGAAGGGGAAACCGGAACACAGGAAGTCAGGCGGCCTCACAAAGTCACATGACCACCAATGTCCCTCTTCTCCCTGGGCCCCTGCCACTCGATCTGGTGTGAAGGCAGAGGAGGAAGTGGGGGCAGGTCAGGGGCAGAGTGGTGAATCCAGCCTCGACCTTCCCACAGGGGCTGAGGGGAGGCCAGCGACCCGAGCCCTGGGCCCATTCTCTGTGGACTCCTCATGCGACCCTGGAGGGCCTGTGTCCGCTCTGGGTGCGGCGATCTCCACTGTTTGGTGAGAATGTCCATTAGACGGTGTTTCAGCTTCATTCCAGATCGAAACGACGTGATTCTGAGCGCCCTGGGCCAGCGCGCTAAAGGCTGGGGAGGAAGCAGTGACCAGCGCGCCTGCACCTGCTGGGCGTGCCCTCGTGAGACCGCGGCGTTCGTCGCTGCCACCAGAGAGCCACTGCGGGGCGCTGTCTCCTCACAGTTCCACTGTGTCGTCTCCGCGGTCCCAGGTCTACCAGGAAAGCATTCGGAGTCCCGAGCCTGAGGCTGGGAGGGCTCTGATCACAGCTAGACCCCCTGGGCCACCCGGGGCTCCAGTGTCCGCTCCTGTGGAACGAACCGCTGGAGCTTTGGCCAGGACTAGAGGAAGTCCTGGAGTTTAGGATGAGGAGTGAGCTCAGGGCAAATGGCCTCACCTCTTTGGGCCTCCATTTTCCCATCTGAAAAATGGGGCCAAGTGTTGTCTGCCTCCTTATGGGACAGTTGTAAGAAGTGCTGTATGCAGGAAAGCGCATTTGCAGACCTCTGATGTGTTTATTGTTATTACCCCCGAAGAGTACCCTTGAAAACCGTTTCCTTGGGAGGAGAGTCACATTTGGTACAGGCCCTCTGTCCCACAAGCAGCTTAAGTCCACAAGGATCTCTGTACGTCCTCACAGCGACCCTGTGTGTGCAAAATTCACTGTTGGGAAAACCGAGATTGGGAGAGTGGCCTGGATGGCCCTGGGTCACCCAGCCTCAGGGTGTCACCCTGGGATCAGACACGACCTGTCTGGTTCCTCAGATTTGCCTGCACCATGGCACCACCCCAGCCTGCCTCAGGCCAGGCCAGACAGGACTCTATCCTTCCTACCTGAGGCTCTGCACATGTGTCCGCTGTGTCCGCACATAACTCTTGGAAAGTACTAAGTGCTTTTTCCCCAACTACTTTCCCATGAATCAGGAAGGCTTTTTTTTTCTTTTGTACCAGGAACTGAACTTGGGACCTTGTGCTTGCCAGGCAGGTGCTGTGCCACTGAGCTATATCATGGGCCCAGGAGACCTTTCCTTCCTTCCTTCCTTCCTTTCTTTCTTTCTTTCTTTCTTTCTTTCTTTCTTTCTTTCTTTCTTTCTTTCTCTTCCTCCTCCTCTTTTTTCTTCTTTTTTCTTCTTCCTTCTTCTTCCTTCTTCTCCTTCTCCTTCTTCTTCTTTTCTTCATTTACAGATTAGAAGTCTTTCACCAATGAAGAATTTCTTGATTGTTTATAGTTGCCATTTTTACT